>KV751323.1:6682883-6693313 GCA_001698575.1 Mola mola | reverse complement strand
TTTTTAAGTAAATGTAAATGTTTTGGGGTTTTTTTTGTTTTTTTTGCCCGGAAATCAAACCAATACCTCTCCAGGCATCAGTAGCGACTGTCCAGCTGTGGGTGTCCGGTATCCTGGCTGTGCTCAGAGTGCTTGTCTCCCAGTCTACCGAAGACATCGTTCTGTCACGGGTCCATGAACTCTCTCTATCCCCGCATCTCCTCTCCTGCCACACGATCAAGCGACTCCATCAGCAAAGCCCCTCTTCAAGTGGGCCGCCCACTTCTGATACGCTGTGTAACCAGGAACATAATGGTGAAGCACAAAAAGTCCTGCCTGAAGAAACCTTTGCCAGGTGAGTATTTTA
This sequence comes from Mola mola, assembly GCA_001698575.1. NCBI lineage: Eukaryota > Metazoa > Chordata > Actinopteri > Tetraodontiformes > Molidae > Mola > Mola mola. The sequence goes on along the minus strand of KV751323.1, from coordinate 6,692,967 downwards.
TCTGCCCACAGTTTCTACCTGATCCCCTCTTTTTCTCAACTGACACGTTGACTTGAAATTTCTCGCTATCTCCTTGCTCCAGGTTCATGCTTCAACTGGTAGGAGTGTTGCTGGATGACATTTCCTCCAGACAGGTTAAAGTGGACATTACAGAGCAGCAGCACACCTTCTACTGCCAGCAGTTGGGCACTCTGCTAATGTGTCTCATACATGTCTTCAAAAGTGGTGAGTGCATATTGTCTTTGTTATTGTTTCTTGAATAATGTAGAAACACGTATGTGTTCTTTCAACACATATAAAGTTTTACAGTGAAATTCATTAACTCCATTAAATAAGTCATGACCGTTCTTTCCCTCTTTTGCTTTTCTTTTCCCTCTAGGAATGTTTCGTAGGATCACAGTCGCAGCTAGCCGTCTATTGAAGGGTGAGAGCAGCAGTGGACAGCCTGCTACTGAAGCCGGCCCGTTTTACCCCTTGGAAGGTCTGAACAGCATGGTGCAGTGCCTGATCACCACCCACCCTTCCCTGGTACTGCTGTGGTGTCAGGTCCTCCTCCTCATCAACTACACCAACTACTCCTGGTGGGCTGAGGTGCACCAGACACCCAGGTAAGATGAGAGTGTGACTTAAAATTTGTTCTTTAATTGTAAGAAACTTTGCAACAAATATTTCAAAATAAGATTCTTGTTGGATCTTGAGCACTGTATTTTAAAATCTGCTCTTCATTCTTCTTTCAGGAGACAAAGCCTCTCATGCACAAAGCTGCTGAGTTCTCACTCCTCAGGCGATGGAGAGGAGGACAAGCCTGAGGCTCGGCTAGCCATCGTCAACAGAGAGATCGTACGCAGGGGAGCTCTCATCCTCTTTTGTGACTATGTGGTAAGAGCCTTAAGAGTACTGGACCATACAAAACATTTGAACACTTCTGGAATAGATCAGAAATACACAGTGGAGATTAAAGAAGTTTTGATTATACAAACCTTTATGTGTTAAGATATTTCAATTTTCTCATGTCTCTAGTGTCAGAACCTTCACGATTCAGAGCATCTGACCTGGCTGATTGTCAACCACGTGCGGGACCTCATCAACCTTTCCCACGAACCCCCAGTGCAGGACTTCATCAGCGCAGTGCACCGTAACTCAGCTGCCAGCGGTCTCTTCATCCAGGCTATCCAGTCCCGCTGTGACAACCTCACTAGAGTGAGATTATATTGTGTCTTCATCATCCCTTTTACACAGATCATTTAATGCTATTTCCCTCTCTCTCCTATTAATGTTATATCCTGTTTAGGTCACCAGTTTGTCATTACTATAATTTAACTTCTTCCGTCTACTCTCACTACCCTTCCTTTTGACCTCCTTTTCTCCTTGCTCTCCTGTCTTTCCCGTGCTGCTTTACTCACTGAATCCTCTTATATTACAGCCTACAATGCTGAAGAAGACTCTGCAGTGTTTGGAAGGTATCCACCTTAGTCAGTCAGGTTCGCTACTCATGCTGTATGTGGACAAGCTGCTCAGTACACCCTTCAGGGTTCTGGCTCGTATGGTGGACACACTGGCATGTCGCAGGGTGGAGATGCTGCTGGCAGAGACACTACAGGTACAATTTGTTTGTGTTTGCAATTTCTTCTTACATGAAAGTTTGTATGTAAAAAATAAAAAAATAAAATATTTTTTCATATTTTATCATAGAAAAAGTCAGTTTCTATGGATCTTTGGAAATATCTTGAATTTGTTTACTTGTATGATTTCCTTAAGTTGTTCATAGACTGTCCCTTCACTCTGCAGAATAGTGTAGCTCAGCTGCCTTTGGAGGAACTGGACAGGATCCAGGAATACCTCCAGACCAGTGGTCTGGCTCAGAGGTAATGCTCTTATTACAGTCAACTTGAGTAATAGTTGTAACTTTTTCACATGTTACTGTGGTTATCTAGTAATTACAACATTAGTCAAGACATCACAGGCAAGACATACTAAAAATGCAACTAACAAAAATGTTCTTTGTTCAATTTATCACAGACATCAGAGGTTCTACTCCCTGCTGGACAGGTTCAGAGCCACAATTACCGACACCAGCAGCCCCACACCTCCTGTGACATCACATCCCCTGGATGGGGATCCACCACCTGCTCCAGAACTGGTCATTGCAGATAAGGTGAAGGCATGAAAGGATTTACATTCTCTCTGGTATTTTAATATGTCTTGATATTGTCTTGATAAGAATTTTTTAGAAATGGAGGTACTGTATCTGTTTGTGCATAACTAAATTTTGTTTTTAGGAGTGGTACGTAGCCCTCGTGAAGTCTCAGTGTTGTCTCCATGGAGATGTTTCGTTATTGGAGACAACAGAACTCCTAACCAAGCTACCTCCCGCTGACCTCTTGAACATTATGAGTTGCAAGGTGACAGACTGCAGTGCCCAGATATAAGCCATCAAGGATAAATATTGTCAAACATATTGATTAATTTCAATTGGGAGTAGGGTGTATTGCATTTTAACTGTGCTTCTTTTCTCTTTATTTTAAATCACCCAGGAGTTTAACCTGAGCCTGCTGTGTCCATGCCTCAGTATGGGTATACAGCGGTTAGTACGGGGTCAAGGGTCACTCTTATTGGAGACAGCCTTGCAGGTGACCCTAGAGAAACTTGCAGGGGTCACTGTGTCACTTCCTGTCCCTCACCATTCCTTCCTCCCTACCTCCCAGCCAAAGGCCTACTGGGACAGACTAGCTGAGGTGTATGGTGAGTCCTGAGATGAAGTTGGATTTGTGTACTTTAATACCTGAGATTCCCTTTAGTTGCCTTTAAATTGCATTTCATATTAGAAGCATAAAAAGCATTGCTTTAAATCTGAGGAAGAAAACACTAGGGAAATCTCCCTCTGCAGTGTTTTGTTTTTTTCTGTGCTTCAGGTGAGCCAGATTTCTACTCCAGGGTTCTGTCGCTTTGCAGAGCTCTGTCCCAATACCTGCTTAGTGTGAGCCAGCTGCCTTCGTCGCTACGTATCCCCTCTGATAAGGAACATCTCATCACCACTTTTACGTGCACTGCCACTGAGGTAAAATTTCAGGTGTTGCAAGTCTTTATATGCACGTAGTACATGTTTATAACATGTACCATGCACCAATAACTTTTTTTTTTGGGATAGAATTTAGTTTCAGTGTGAGGCACCAACATAAAATGTTGCCTTTTACTTAAACTGTGTTTGTCTATTAGAGGCGTATCAATTATGATTCCAAAATCATGGATAACTGAATATTTTTTGAATTCTTTTTTGTGGCATGCTCAGTATTTATTCAGTCTTACCACGTCTAGTTTCATTGTCCACTCTTGGATGTCTCTTTTCGATTATAGGTGGTGGTGTGGCATCTCCTCCATGACCATTTACCCCTGAGTGTGGACCTGCAGTGGGCTCTGTCCTGCTTGTGTCTAGCGCTGCAGCAACCTTGCGTCTGGAACAAGCTCTCCAACCCGGAGTACAACACACACACTTGCTCTCTCATTTACTGCCTACACCTCATCATTGTTTCAGGTGACGAAGCAATCGGAGTGAGCTTGTGAAAAATATGGCCACGTGCCATGACTGCTTTGAAAATAAGTTTAATCTAAATTGTCATCAAATGTTTGTGCCACCAGTGGCTGTGAGTCCTGGTGACCAGCTTCTGCATCCAGAGAAGAAAAAGACAAAGGCAGAGAGAGGCTCTGAAGGTGACCAAGTTGACTCTGCACAAGCTAAGCGTGAGTACTTAAATAAAATAAAAAAGCATGTCCTTTCTCGTTTAATATTTTATGGCTAGGTTTCTTCACTCAGTTTGATGTCTAATGGTGTCATTTGTTATGATAGATTTTGGAGAAACGTGGTTTTCAAATTCCCTGTGTGTGTTGCAGACATGTGGCAAGCATGTGAGATCATGGCGGAGCTGGTTGAAGGCCTTCAGAGCGTCCTTGCCCTGGGCCACCATAGAAACAGTGTGTTCCCTGCGTTCCTCACACCAACTTTGCGCAACATCGTCATCAGTCTGTCTCGACTTCCTCTCGTGAACAGCTACACCCGAGTACCTCCACTGGTCAGTGTGCGAAAGATATAACACCTTGAGTTGCATACATAAATGCATGGGTGCATTAAAATTGTGTGTGTATTTATAGGTTTGGAAACTGGGCTGGTCCCCTCAGCCAGGTGGAGAGTACGGCACAACGCTGCCAGAGATCCCTGTGGACTTCCTGCAGGAGAAGGATGTCTTCAGAGAGTTCCTTTACCGTATCAACACCCTGGGTACATTAACACACATGCACAAATTGCCTACAAATGGCTTTTCCCTTGTCTTATTTGTGTTTTTATCAATGTCATTATCTACCATTGCATCTATTATGGTTTATCTGTACCTCTGCTATCTAAATGTTTTGGCTGTCATTTAGGCTGGAGCAGTAGGACTCAGTTTGAGGAGACCTGGGCCACTTTGCTGGGAGTGCTGGTCACCCAACCCATCACTATGGACCAGGAGGAGGAGACACAGCAAGAGGTATGATAGGCTAATGCATGCTGCTGGATAGTTTGATGCTGAATTCATCCCTCATACTGCGTGTATCTGTATATGCACGACTTCAGTTGCTTACTTGAATGAAACATGTACAAGAGTCTTGGTTTTGAGGCAGCATCATAGAAATGCACAGGCTGTTTCATGACACCTTTGCATGAAATTGCAGAAAAAATGTTCTAGATCTTTCTGTTCCCGTTTCCCAACTCATTGTTTATTATTTTACCTTCAGGAGGACTTGGAGCGGACCCAGTTGAATGTCTTAGCAGTGCAGGCTATCACCAGCCTGGTGCTGAGTGCTATGACCCTGCCCACTGCTGGCAACCCTGCAGTTAGCTGTGTGGAACAGCAGCCCCGCAACAAGAGCCTCAAAGCCCTAGAAACACGGTACTTATGCAGCTATTCTCTGTTTACACTGCAGCAATGTCTAGCATGCAACAATGTTTGGATTTATTTTTTGTTTTTATGCATCTAGGTTTGGAAGGAAACTTGCTGTGATCAGGGGAGAGGTGGAGAGAGAGATTCAAGCTCTTGTGTCGAAGAGAGACAATGCCCATACACACCACCCGTACCACGCCTGGGACCCTGTACCCTCACTGTCTGCAGCCTCAGCTGGTAACACAAAATCCACAACGTGTTTTTCTCTACCCACGTCTGCTGCACTTCACATTTACCACTCTACACAATCAGCCTTAACATTAACACTACTGACAGTTGAAGTCAATAACATTGATCACTTCACTACAGGTTATAGATGGAAGACCCACCTTGTAACCCACAGTACTCCAAGGATCTGCTGCAAACATTCTGGTGCTAGACACCATAAGACAACATGTACACACCCCCAGAGTTCACGTGAAGTCTGTTAAAAAATGCGGAACTCCATGGATTATAATTTTTCAGACATGTACCATGGATGCACCATCAATCAGATATGGATCAGGGGAATTTTGAAGCCGCAGCAACACTTTGGGCTCTTTGTCACGTTCCTTTGCCAGTTCCTAAGCAGTTTTCATCGTGTCACAGCTTGCATTGTCCTGTTTGCGGACCCACTGTCGTCAAGGTGTACAGGTGCCATGGGGGGGGTGTATGCTTGGTCTGAGCGTGTTTGGGGCAGATGTTTGGTGTCAAAAGGCATCAGCACGAACGCCAGGATTAAGGGTTTGACATTAGAACTTTGTACTGTCACAAGATGATCATTGTTTACTTCAACTCTGTGATCTTAATGTTATGGCTGATCAATGTATATACATGTTTTGTTACAGCGGGCACGTTGATCAGCCATGAGAAGCTGCTGCTTCAGATAAACACAGAAAGGGAAATAGGCAACATGGACTACAAACTAGGACAGGTATGGGCTGCTTTTGATAAAAGGAAGAAAACATGATTTGCAAGTTTATAATCTTAAGTCTATTATATTTCCTCCGTCTTCAGGTCTCCATCCACTCAGTTTGGCTAGGTAACAACATTACCCCACTGAGAGAGGAAGAATGGGGTGAAGATGAAGACGATGAAGCAGACACTCCAGCCCCCACCTCCCCACCTTTATCTCCTATCAACTCTAGGTGAGACATTAACACAATACAGACGTTAAGACATGCTCTCTGTCATATCACATACACATTACAGCAAGAAGACAAAGGGACATACCATTCTTAATCCCTGCTTTCAGGAAGCATCGTGCAGGTGTGGACATCCATTCGTGTTCCCAGTTTCTCCTGGAGCTCTACAGCCAGTGGCTCATCCCTGGCTCCCCGAGTAACAGGAGGACCCCGACCATACTCGTCAGTGAAGTTGTCCGATCGGTGAGCTACAATGAACACATTCTTCATTCTCATTTAATTCATGTCACAACTTTGTTTACGGTTCTCTGGAGACTCTGGTTATACCATTAACCTAACCTGTCGCTCTCTGTAGCTGCTGGCAGTGTCGGACCTGTTCACAGAGAGAAACCAATTTGATATGATGTTCTCCACCCTAATGGAACTGCAGAAGCTCCACCCACCCGAAGATGAAATCCTCAATCAATACCTGGTGCCTGCCATCTGCAAGGCTGCTGCTGTCCTGGGCATGGTGCATATGAGTTTCTGACCAGTTGTAGTTGTATATATGTTTGACTTCTAATCTGATATTCTACAGTCTATGAAAACCCTGTGTGATGTATATTCCCAGGACAAAGCAATAGCAGAGCCTGTTTGTCGCCTGTTGGAGACAACCCTTCGCAGCACACACCTGCCGAGCCGCATGGGGGCTCTGCATGGAGTGCTGTATGTGTTGGAATGTGATCTGCTGGATGATACGGCCAAACAACTCATCCCCACCGTCTCGGACTACCTGCTGTCCAACCTCAGGGCCATTGCTCAGTGGGTATTGCACCTAATCTTGCAACAAGTACAGAGATAGACAGACATGGCTCATTTTATAATCTCGGAGTTGTTTGTCGGAATGTGTTCTACATTACTCCTAAAATAGAAATTTAATTGATTTCGCCATTTAATGGTGTCTCAATTTGCCTGACAACTCTCAAGTTAGGATGAGACCTCGGGGTCAAACTGTATCAAGGCCTGGTCATTTTCTTGAGTTGTGCCAGACAATAACCTAGAAAAGTGGAGTATCTACACACAGAATTATATCATGAAATTAGTTTCAATGCAAATCAAAATGAGATGGAGTCACTTGAGATTCACAGACAAGCACCTCTGAAAGCAGTAAGGAATCATGACATTGCAGTAAAATTCAGTTGCGGCTTGGCTTTGAGATTAAACGGTTTGTAATGCAAGACTTGGCCACTAAGCGTTGCTCTTCACATTTAAACAAATACGTAGGTTTCTCTATTTAATTGTACATTTGTTTCACTCTGGCTCTTTGTATCCTGCAGCTGCGTGAACCTGCATAACCAGCAGCATGTGTTGGTAATGTGCGCAGTGGCTTTCTACATGATGGAGAACTACCCTCTGGATGTAGGGACTGAGTTTATGGCTGGAATTATACAGGTAAACTGTCAATGTAAATATAATGTCTAACATGAAGCACCTTGTTTGTTTGTTTTTTTTTAATACAGAAAAAATGGCATTAGGTGACTTTTCTGATTTATATAAATTGCTGTGTCTATCCTTATCTTTTAGCTCTGTGGTGTGATGGTGTCAGCCAGCGAGGACTCAACTCCCTCTATAATCTATCATTGTGTGCTTCGTGGTCTGGAGCGCCTCCTGCTGTCAGAGCAATTGTCTCGCGTTGACGGAGAAGCGCTGGTCAAGCTCAGCGTAGACCGAGTCAACATGCCATCGCCACACAGAGCCATGGCTGCCCTGGGCCTGATGCTCACTTGCATGTACACTGGTAAGAAATGTGCTAACAGAACTGATGCACTTAAAATCTAATGCAAATGCAGTGTAGTATTCTGGCTCCACCATGTACTGTATTAGGGCTGGTACTTTCAATTACTTTCTTACTGCAAACTCACCATGGGACTAAACAATCTTGCTCACTTGCATTGAAACCCCAAAGTTGAAGCTGATGCAGCAGTGACATTAGTTAAGTTTGCACACTTGTAATTGTTACTTGGTTACAATACCATACTAAGGTTCTCATTTCTTTCCTTTGCTCTTATCCCTTTCCTTCCTTGTACAGTAATTTCCCTGCTCTAAAGTGGCTTTCCAACATAACATAATTACTAGAGGGATGTAAACAGCAGTGATGCAGTATTAAAGTAAAATAAGATCTGCTCTCCTAGTTGGAGTCGTATTCAGTTAATTATGCCTGCTTGTGCATGACACTAAGTTTACATGAACACACGTTCTGGTTTTTGACCTTATCTGAAAAATGTTTTGACTGAGACATTTTCATGGCAAATTAAAATGTTCCACTCCCATTCACATGCACATGTGCATACTCAAATGATAGTAGTGTTTTTCCTATTTAAAAACTATGGAAGAATTTACTTAAGTCTCTGCCTTGGTTATCACCCTTCCAAAAAACTGTTGCGAAACTGTTGACCTTTTCATTTACAATGCACAGAGCTGAACAAATGGAACAAAATTTTGGGAAGCTTTGTGTTGCAAATTATCAGTATTGCCTCATTGGCAGTGCATATTCCAAAGGTGCTGTATACAGTCCAGAAAACTGTTCACACATTCCACATGTCTAAATTTGAAAATTATTTATTTGGGGGGAAAAAGCCTGATTTGGAATATCTAAACATAATATACTGTTTGCATAGCTTTTTTGTTCATATTCTGAACAATGGTATATTTGGAGTAAAGGTGAAAACTAAGAATGAAGTTTAGTTTTGAAAGGTGCTATATAAATAAAGTTACAAGGTACTTCACAAAATACAGTACCATGCAGCACAAGATAAGCGTGCTTGTAAACTAGTCATACATGCATGAACTTTGCAGCACATACTTTCACATGACTGTTGGTGTATCTCCAAAAATTGGAATATTGTGGAAAAGTTCACTTTTGTTCATAATTGAATTAAAAAATTATGAGTATTCTGTATTCATTGCACCTACAGTGAAGTGTTTCAGCCCTTTTGTTTTAATGGTTATGGCTTATATAAGAGTGAAATATTCTGATTTTAAGATGTTTTCATTTTTTTGACCTGTGACTCATGATCAGTGACTGAAATAGTAAAATGCCTGATGTTTTAACGTGTAATGAGTCTAGAATATATAGTTATGTCTTTACAGCTCTAACCAAGCTTATTACTTGCTTCCTGCATGTACACACATGATGCATATACAGTTAGGTCTAGAAGATTTGGTCAATGACACAGCTTTTATTGTTTTGCCTCATACACCACCAGTGGATTTGAAATAAAACATGTGATCGACGTGGAGACTTTCAGCTTTAATTAAGACGTTTCACCGAAATGTGGCATTTACTAGTGAGGATTACAGCCATTTTATGCAGAATACCTCCATTGTACTTTGGACATACACATTTTTTTAAAGATAATTTTAATGATGAAAATGGTGTCATTGTTAAGTTACTTCTGGACCTAAATGTATCTCTAATATACCCTACCTGTAACCCCTGTCTCTGCCCCTGCTAACTCTAGCAACTCTGTTAGCATATCACGGTCCCTATAGTGACTGGCTAAATAAATTATTTAGTGCCAAGAGTTAGGCACTAGCCACATTGAGTACACCTCCGCCCTAACACATGCAACCTGACTTTTACCTTTCTGCATAACTCCCTTTTTATATTCTATGCAGCAATGCAAACTGAAGCACATTCAGGTCACAGGATAGGATAATCTAGTTTGTAATGTACCCAAGAAACTCTTAATACATTAAATACCAGCCACATACAGAAAACTCTGAATTTAACCAATTTACAGTTTGAGGTCATCAAAATTCTGATCTGAGTCTTGTGATCTCCCTGCTCACAATCTAACCTCTCCCCCCACTGGTTTGACTGGTGCCACCCCCACCCTCCAACCCCTTGTCATCTTCTCAGCGGTGCTTACATCAGGTTCAGACGTGACAGGGGTTAGAGGTCAGGTTGACTCTGGCTCTGCAGCAGCAGAGCCGGTGGGCGTCACG
>KV751323.1:6633023-6673976 GCA_001698575.1 Mola mola | reverse complement strand
AGTGCTCGCTGTCTGACTGACAAGCCGGCGAACCAATGAGAGCGCGGAGCGGTCTGTGTACAGTGCCGTTGCCAGAGTTACAGGCCGACATTCCAGGGCGCTGGAGCGGAGTGGGCGGGGCCAGGGTTCAAGCAAGGGTGGATGCGCTTTTCGACTGGAAGTAACGGAAAGTAAACTTTTTTTTATTTATTTATTTTTTTTATTTGTGGGGTGTTTGCCCTCATTTGTTGCCCGAAAAAAAAGCGTGCGCTACAGAGCGGGAGCGGACAAACACGTTTTTGTTCTGGTCTTTTAAGGGCGAGCGCCGTGACCAGAGCTAACGTGTCGCCTTACTGGCAGGCACAACGAGCTAAGCTAACGGCTAACTTGGTATAGGCTAACATCTGCTTTACGGCGTCGTTGTGGGTGTTTACGAGCAGATAGTTGTTTAACACAAGCAGAGGTCTCGGTGCGCGTTGATCATAAACGAGAAGCCGATTCAAAGAAGCGACGAGGGGGTGAGTTTTTTTGTAGGCACATTTACCTGCACGCCTCTCAGGTGTGAATACGCCCCCTGCTCTGATGCCCATTGGACAGAAGTGGTCAGGCTCCTCCCCTGCGCAGGTGTGGCTGTGTGAACATTCTCATCCTCTCGCCGTCAGTGGTGCCACTGATATTTAGATACAACGTTGGACACAGGTGCCAGATTTGACCTTCCACCCTCCAAAACCACAACCATATTGCGGCTATATCTCCACCTTTGAGAGTTTAAACATTACTAAAGCTATTTATCATAAGCAAGTACAGCTTGACAGTATTGATGTACAACTGGTGGCATCCCACCCAATTTACTGACTAAGCATTGTTAGGATATAATGCATTTCTAGATTTTCTTTGGTGTTTAGGTCAATTTTAAAGCTGTAAACCACAGTTATGGTTCTTTTTAATTGCACAGTCCTAACAGACAGCATGTTTGATCAGTGTTTTAGATAAAAGTATGATGATAACTGACGGAGCTCACAGACTTGGAGTGTTCTTTGCTTTGCAGATAACTGAGCCTGTGAATTGGGAGCAAGAGCCACATCACGATGGGAACGCTGCAGTAGCTCAACTACGGCAGAACTAAGGCCAAGCTTTTCACCCCTCTGCTGCATTTAGAACTGCTTTTTTTGTTTGACAGCGGAGTAGTTTGATGAAAGGACCCGTCCACAGAGTCCGGAGCCCTGGACACTTATAATGAGTGTTTGAAACCTACTGCATCCATGGATAAGAGGAAATTACCTGGCACAATGTTCAGGCAAGTGGACACATCTTCCAAAAGACGTCCTTGTGGTGCAAGTGGGCTCAACATGCCCCAGCCTCCGCTCTCCTCTCATTCTCAGGGTCGTATCTGGGCTGTGGAGGTGGCGAGAGGAAGAACGGGGTACGGCTTTACGCTCTCTGGCCAAAGCCCATGCGTCCTCAGCTGCATTCTGAAAGGCAGCCCTGCAGACTATGTAGGTTTGCGTTCAGGAGACTCCATCTTGTCCGTCAATGACATCAATGTCTCCAAGGCGTCCCATGAGGATGTGGTCAAACTGATCGGACGCTGCTCTGGAGTCTTGAAACTGGTCATAGCTGAGGGGGAGCGCCACAGGCGGCATCATCACCACCAACGAGCTGCTGGGAGCCGTCACCACAGCAGCAACACAAAGGCAGCATCTTACCTGGACTCGTGCTCTAGCGAGGACGAGTTGGACACTTTCTATGACAACGGCGTTAACAACAACAATAACAGCAGGTCAGGCGGAGGCCGCGGCGGCTGGTACAAACCCAAACTGGATTCTAAGCAGCTGGGCATCGACAGGGCGGAGAAGGTCGTTGCGGAGCTGCAGTCTGGAGGAATATTTAACATGATCTTTGAGAACTCCAGCCACTCCTCCAGCAGCTCTGACAAAGACAGGCCCGGGATAAGCTCATCATCGAAGCCCCGCCCAGTCTCGGACCCAGAGTTCCCTCCATATCGCAACTCTTCCCGTTCCCACAGCAACCCGAACCTGCTCTCTGAGGAGGAGATGGCCCAGGTTCTGAATGACGACTCGGTCTTCATCGACTCGGACTTCCGCCACCTCAACCTTCACCAACACGAAGAGCAAGACTTGGACGTGGGAGATGGCGGCGACTTGGTCTCAGAGCCCAACGAGGGCATCCTCACCGTGGGCATGATCGTGGGCTACCTGGGCTCCATCGAGCTGGCCTCCACAGGGACGAGCTTAGAGAACGACAGCCTGCAAGCCATCAGATGCAGCATGAGACGCCTCCGTGCTGAGCAGAAGATCCATTCACTGGTCCTTATGAAAGTAAGATTTACTTCTTTCAATCATGTGATGATGAATTATTGACCACATTTTTAATTTTAGGAAAAAAACTCCAAACTAAATTGAGTACAAGCCTCGAAGAAGCTAGCATTTTATCAATTTCCACTTCATTTAAAGGAAAATAATGAAGTTTATTTCTTTATTTCGACAGTATAAACACAATGTGTCTACATGGAGCGTGTATCATGCCATTAATGACATGTTGTAACTGTGGTCTCACCAGGTCATGCATGACAGCGTGCGTCTGTGCAGCGACCGAGGTCAGGTCCTGGCCACCTACCCTGCAGAAAAGCTAGCCTTCAGCGCCTGTTGTCCCGACGACCGCCGCTTCTTCGGACTGGTCACCATGCAGGCCACCGACGACCTGGACGACTGTCACTTCAGAAACGGCCGAGACGAGGAGGGCGGTTTGAGGACTTCCTGCCATGTGTTCATCGTGGACCCAGAACTCTGTCATCACCAGGTGAAGACACACACTTGAAGGGGTTGAAAAAAATCACACATAAAATTAGATATTTATTAATTTTATCCGAATAAGAACTGAAAACCTTTGTTTACGTGGATGACTACATCAGCGTTTCTATTAATTGTAACCTCTCTGAGTGTCTGGGGGTTTTGTTTTCCAACTTTTATCAATCACAGCTGGGAATTCCAAACACAAAACTGAAGCAGCAGCCAAGTGCACAATCAGTGCTCTTCAAAATGGAAAAAGAAATTAATCATAGATTGCAGATAAAAGTTTTTCTTCAAGCGGAGCAAGAAAAAAAACACTAAAAGATTATAGATAAGATATTTATTTGGCTTATTGGTTTAAGTGTTGTGTAGTTTTCGACCTCACACAGTCTTCATTAGAGTGGAAATATTAGAAAAGCACCAAGTAGAGCCCATCAATATATCGGTGTTATCAATGTTGGCCTGTCACAGGTTTATCAATATCAGCCAATATCAAAAAATATAGTTTTAAAGAACACAATGCATAAACAGATGGGTTTTTTATATCAAATTTCCAGGGAGGGTCACTGTTTCAGTGCACTGCTGTCATTTAAGTCAGTAAGAGTTCATTGTTAACCTGTAAGATATTCTGCCTCCTTTGGATATTTTTGTTACAAATATTTGATAACCTCATTTGAGGGACCATTGTGAAAAATTTGTGTGCGTCAGCTAATATCAGATATCAGAACTTATTTCACTCCCTGATGTTGGTGTCAGCTACAAAAAATTTCATATCAGTGGGGCTCTAGTACCAAGGACCTTTATATTCGTTTGACAAAGAAGTCTGATTCTAAAAATATAAAATGTCAAAATGATCATTTAAGCAAAAGCCAAAGACGAAAGCAATAAAAGCACCTGATTGTTGACAGGACACATCAGATTAATACAATCTAGTGTCAGTGATGCTATTCAGAGATGTGCTGAAAAATGGAAACAGATGGCGGTAATTTTACATGTTCATCATAGCGCTGTACTGTAGAACTGACGCTCATTTTCCTGTCTTTAGGTCCATTTAGGTGTAGCTCGGCGGTTCGGCTTCGAGTGCACCCCAGACCCGGACACGGGCGGATGCCTGGAATTTCCGACCAGTTCTCAGCCCCTCCTCCAGTTTGTGTCCATCCTCTACCGAGACATGGGGGACAACATTGAGGGGGTCCGCGCCCGGGCCTTCCACGATCCGGACAACGATGCCCAGCAGAACCACAGCACCAGCAGCAACAGTGACAGCGGGATCGGCAACTTTTTACAAGAAGAGAAGAGCAACAGGGTGCTCTTAGTGGACCTCGGAGGCCCTCCTAATCACAATCATGCCTCTGGGCCACGCCTGTGGGACAGCCCCCCTTCGTCCCAGCAGGCCTGGAGCCCCACCCTCGGAGCTGCGTCCTCCCAACCGCCCCATCCTCCTCCGCCGCCGCCTCTCAGAAATGGCCACTACCGTCAAGAGCCGCACCTGGCCGACCTCCCTCACCCACTCCCCTTGGCCCACCACGATGTCTCTGGTAGGCACTCTCGAGGGGTCCACCCACACCATTACTCACCAGGGAAGAGGGGCGGAGCAGTGGGAGCAGGGGTGGAGCAGCAGCGGTGGCTGCCAGTCCACGTGCTGAGGGACTGGCGTCAGCAACATCACCACAACCACTTCCAGGGCTTGAGCAGTGATCAGGAGTCCTACGCCGAATCCACGGACGGATGGTCATCGGCCAATTGCAGTACGCTGCCCCCACCCATGAATAAGATCCCGGCCGACCGCTACCGGGCCCCGCTCGCCCCCGGGGACCACCTGCCACCAACTGGAGGGAGCCAGCCTCCTCCTCCTCCTGCACAGCTCCACTCTCAGGCCCAGCGGCTGGCTGCTCAGAAAGACGAGTGGGCGAAGAAGCTGTTTGGTGCCGGGGACAGGGACAGAGCCAGAGCAGGGAGAGGTGAAAGAGAGAAGAGACGGGGGAATGCCAAGGATGGAGAGAAAAAGGTAGGTTTTTGATAAGGTTCTCAACATCTTACCTTTCAGTTTTAATTCTCCCATTTTGTTTGTGTTTCTAAGCTCAACCCTGTAGATCGTCAGTCTTACTACAGTGCTGCATTCAGCCCGTTTGTGGGCTTTTGGAAGAGGTGTGTTAAAACTGACCATGAGATGAGAAGGCCGGGCAGCAGGTAGCATCCCCCATCACACGCCCCTGCTGTGGAAATTTACTCTGACTAGAGAGCGTACGAGGTTACAGTTTATTGAGGCCATAAATCCATCCTCGACCATCTCGCAGCTCCGCATCGCATTCTCGCCCTCCGCTTTACGGGACCCTGCGTTTAACCCGCGCAGCCATCCAAAGGAGCTCCTTTCTCACTCACTTCTCACTTTCTCACTTTTGTTGGAATTCAAAAGTTGTGATGAATCTTTCTCACCCCACCACACATCCCTGCACTAAACCAAATAATACCAGCACCGCAGTTGGCTCTCTCCTCTATCCTTAGTATTAGCGCAATGATAAGTTATTTATCCCGGCTGCTCCAGTATCAGATCATGTATTATGCATCAGCCCTCACCTGAAAACCACCTGTTTCCCACCATAATGCGACTTACTGTAATACAGCAGCAAAGCAGGCATTAGACTTGTTTTAATTGAATAATTTAATTTAAAACATCTCTACATACATGAATGGCAGTAAATGAGAAATGATGAAGAAAAAGCTACACTGCAGTAATGAATTGGCCGCATGGGTTCGTGAAATTACATCTGCTTTTGCATTGAGATAACACACAATGTTGACTGACAAAGTGAAAAATAGAAATCCAGTCTGACTGGATTCCTTCTGCTGAAATGCCCATGCAAGACGATGCGTGTTCCTAGGAAGCGCGTTGCGTTGTCTCAGTTACGTTTGAGAGGGCTCGGCTCATTTCCTTCATACTAAAGGAGACTGGTGCTTACCACTTCGAAACCCGCGGTGGCTGACGGGGGGGGACAATCGGAGGAAGTGTTTACAAGGCCAGGGGCAGGGTAGAAGCTGACAGTGGCAGGAAGGTGGACGCTGAACAATGCACACTGACTGGAGACAAAGGGCTATGGAAGCTCTGGCTGCCATGGTAAGCCATGACAAGTGGTGGGCAAAATAAAACACTGATTGCATTTTGATGAACAAAGCTTTGCTGTATCCAAATATGAATACAAAATTCTATACAACGGGCTTGTTACCTATTGTTGTGTACAGGTGATACACAATGTTTTGCATTATCCTTAACTTATTTTTAGTCTTTGCCACAAGGTGGCAGTGTTTCACCGTATTAACTTCCAGAAGCCCCCTGTATCCTCATAAAAGTCCATGGGAAATCCTTCTTTATTAAAAATGTGTAAATCCATTTTCAAAATTGACGGTCTCCTTTTCATAGAAATGGATGTGTGCTTTTGGCTAAATTTGAGTACCTCAATGTGACCTTGATGTCTTTCAATAACAGTGAAATCCTGTCTCTTGAGATTGTGTACAGTGAGTGACGACACTGATTTTTCAGTGTTATACAATTAAGCAGATAACTTGTTGAACTTTGTCACCCCCCTCCCTCCATACCTGTGCAGGTAATGTTTTTAATGGCTTTTTGTGGGTTTTATATAGTCAGCCGTGTTACTGTAAACAGGAAGGATGCATCTTTTCTGTAACATTGATAGTGTGTGTGTGTGTGTGTATGAGAAGTGGGGAAAGATCAATTGCACAGACAAGCGCTGCAATTTTTCCACTTAAATAAGTGTTTCTCTGGGAAAAAAAAGCCCCCAAAAAACAAAGAAAAAAACAGATGCAGCCACACCCAACACAATCAACTGAGTCAGATCAACACTTCATAATTTCTTCTTTCATCTTTGGCCCTGCTTCTCTCATAAAGCCTTTTGTTAACTTTTTCCTTCACCTCCATCACAAATAAGACCTGATAAACACACACGCACACACACACACACACACAGACACAGACTCAGTTTCCAGGCAACACTACTGGTCGTGTCCTGATAAAATGCCGACGAGCCCTGCTCCTAATCTGCCAGTCTGATTCAACCTGTGTCACAACTTGGCCTCTGGAGCCTGTCAGCATTGATTAATCACTCATTAGTTAACTGGGGTCCGCTCGTGCACACGCTCTCTCTCAGCACAGGCAGATTCAGAGAGAGCCATACGAGGGGGGAGAGAACGGAGCAGTATAAATGTGCTGTTTAAAGACCAAAGGACAACAGCTGTTAATAGGATAATTGTAGACTTGTGAAGGCAACGCTGAGCTTCCCCTCCTGGTTTACAGCACTTACATCACTGTCAGATGGCTTTGGACAATAAATCTTGATGACCTGATGACTCATTTTTTAATGTGCTCGTTTTGAGCTCCAGTTTATGGCTTTGTGTAACAGCTGGCCAGTTTTAACTTCATTCCAGTTAGCGGCTTTCCAAAGTAAAAGGCCTAGCAGCACACCGTCTTAAGTATTCTTTGTATATTTTGTCTATTCTCACGTAAGATGTTGTTTTGTGTCCGTCCAGTTTGTGCGTCAGTGTGGCTGTGGTTGAGGTTGAGGTTGACGTGAGGTACAATCTGCTACTGTGGGCTAAATCACAGGCCGCTACATGCCGAACCTCCGACATGTGGAATTTAACATTTAAGTGGAAAAAAGAAAACATCTTAAATAGAGATGCATGTTTAGGCTTCAGGAAAATCTGCACAACTCATTTAAGTATGTAAGCTTTCAATTAATACTGTTCATCACCAGTGTGTAAGAAATCGCGGCATGGTGTTGACTTAAATGCTTTTAATTCATGTGGTTGGATAAAGTGTTTTTTTTTTTTTTTTTTTACATATTAAGTTTTGGAAAATTCCAAAGCGACTCACTTTATAGTGCATTAGTGTGTGACAGTGTGATCAACAAATAACCTCAACACAGTGCCCCCCGGCTGTCACGGTGCATTCACGTGTTGTCGGGAGAAAAATTAGTTCCTGATTAATGTCGGCGCAACAAGTCGGAGGATTGTGTTTGAACATTTTTGTTCCCCGACTCACCGAGTTTAGTGTCAAACACACAGAAACAGACAAGGCGAACACACGCAAATGTTTGGTTCGAAACTTTTAAGAATTCATGTGATGAATAGCAATTCTTTGCTCGTTTATAGTTTGTTTTATGTTACTCTGTCTGAAATAATAGTGGTCTTCATCGAAGGTGATCTCAATTAGTTATTTGTTTACTGCTGATTTGGATAACAAGTCTGGCTCAGTAACATTTCAGTAGTGGTAGCGGAAGCAGACTTCCCAACTCCGGAAATGGAACCATCTGAGGAATTCACATTCCAGCTGATAAGACAATGGGTGTCATGTTTTAACCAGGTCAATACGACATAAAAAGAGAACTGCAGCTAATGACTATTTCTGTCATTAATTAATCTGCCAATTATTTTCGAGATTATTCATTTATTCTATACATTGTCAAATAATAATGAAAATGCTCATTACATTTTGCCAGAACCCAAAGCGACGTCTTCAGATTGCTTCTTTACTCTAAACAGTAGTTAAAAACCCAAAGACTCTTCATTTACTGTCAAGAATGTCAAAGGAAAGCTGCAAATCCTGACATTTAAGACGCTGGAACCGACAGATGTTCAATAATTTAGCTTGAAACAAGACAAACAAAGTGTTCAATGATCAAAACAGTTGTCGATTCATTTGCTTTTGATCGACTAATCGGTTATCATTGCTGGCGAAACCCTATGTGATATCGGCCTGATATGTTATTGGCAGTTATTATTCTGTATATTTTCTATGTTACTTTTTTCATTTTCCTTGTTTTTTTCTGGCTAAGAGTGATGGAAATTATGAAGAGAGAGATGACGTGTGACGGAGTCAGACCAGGATCTGTTATACTTCTCGTACCACCAAGGAACCCCTAGTTTATGTCAGTAAAACAAGCATTGTTCACTCTTTATTCATACTTCAAAAAGTTCCTATTACATCTTTTTCTTGTTTGTTTTTTTTGGCCCACATTCTGGAACTGAGCATCATGGTTAGTGGAATCTTTGCAGTGTCCTAACTGCTCCTGGGGATTAGAACCAACAAACTTATCACTCTCTTGCCTCTCGGACCTCTCAGCTCGTGCCACACCTGATTATATCTGTATATGCTGTATTACACACAATGTGTGAGCGTCTGTATGCGTTCTTGTCCTCAGGGCGGCCGGTTCCGTGGTCTGACCATGGGCTTCCCTCCTCTAACCCAGCGCTCCTCAGCTAGACGCTCCTTTGGACGCTCCAAACGTCTCAGCCTGGCCCGCTCCCTGGATGACCTGGAGGTAGGAGTGCATGCATACACACACACCCACACACCCACACACACGCGTACACACACTATACTTACATGTGCTAACAAGAATGGAGTGTTATTGCGGCGTTCAAGCTCGTGGCCGCTGCGGTAATGTTGCATTTCAGCCACACGTGCCTCCATCTCTAATATTAGCAGCTCGCGCTCAATGTACATGCTCACGTGACACGTCCGGCTGCCGTCTCTCGTCACTGTGGCAACACGCACACAGTGGAGGACAGAGCCAGTCCACATTTACAGTATTTACTTTACAGGCCTCTATTTATGGATAGAGACTTAGATTGGAGGAATAGTAGGTTATCATTTGACATATGAATAGAAGCATGTTCTGCTGATTGAATATGGATACGCCGTTGTAAGAATTGCACTTTTGCTTTGTTTTTATCTTTCTTTTTATAAGAAAATACTTGGCCATCTGTCCATTCATTAGAAAGCTCTGCTTTTTGCCTAACAATATACTCATTTATTTCTACTTTACAACTTTTTCTAAAGTGGAAGTCTGTGGCCACTGATTTAGTATATTTTGTCATCTTGCTTTTCGCTGGGGGAAAAAGGGTGATTATATCCCTTTATAATTATGCGGGGATTTAAATATTTGATGTTTCAGCTGCTCTTTAATCTTGTTGTCTTGCTTTTTTATCTTAAAGTGAGTGAAAAGGAGACCGTTAACTACGGTGGCACAGGCTGAGTTTTAACCTCATGTGCATGTTTGTGGGAAGGTTGTTGAGACCGAAGCACAGTCCTGCTGTCTGTGACCGTGATTCATAAGGGTAGTTTTCGGTCCAAGATAGAGATCCGAAGAAAGCTAAATATTTCCGCTGTTTAGTGGCTACTGAGGCACCCTGGGAGCAGATAAGCAAATCCCTCACCGTTGCGTCAGTCATGTTTGTTTTGTTTTTGTTTTTTTTCTTTTATTAAATGTACATTTTTGGCATTTTTTCTTTACTGGACAGCACCATAAAGACAGGAAGTATGGGGAGAGAGGCAGCAGGCTGGGAGCATCTTGCAGGATTCCAACTGTAGAAGTGGGCTGCAAATGATTTTAATCATAATATAACTGCTGTTTCTAGTTATCTTGACAAAATTGTTACTATTGCAGGGTTTCCTATGGAATTTTTTTGTAGGCCCAGTGGAGAGAACTGGTAGAAACAGCTGGACGACATGGACAAAATCTTATACCACGCTATGGATCATTGAATGGCACGATAACGATATTTTGTATATCAAGATATAGTACATTTTCTGTAAATTTCAGTAAATACTTATATACAACTTATTATCTAAACCTCACAACAGCAGTTTTCAGCTGAAAAACAATGTATTTGGATGTTTAGTAGTGTTGTCGATTGATTCAGATCCAAATCTTGACATTTTTATGCAAAGAAATTGAATTCTACATACGGTGTTATAAATATGCACAGTGACAAGTGCATTTCGTCATAGTTTCTGTTATCAATGATCTGTTTTTAGCTCGTCAGTGTTTCTTCTTCGTCATGTAAAAAAGGTTGTTGTTTCATCATAGTTTCCTTCAATGAACCCTGCTAGGATTCTCTGTCTCGCTTCTCCGTGTCTGTTTGTTGATATTTGAGACTTCGCTCCATCGAACGTAAAGCGGGAGGTGAATGACGTTAAAAGCTGCCATGAAGAAGAGGAAAATATCAATCGATAGACATTTTCTCTCGTCCAACCATATCGTCACATCGCCCAGCCCTCCGACATTTCTTTTCTCTTTCATCTCTTCTCAGAGAATCCTTGAAATTCTTCCCAGAACAGAAACAAGTTTTGTCATCTGCAAATGTGGCATTTTTCAACCATTTGGCGCTTTACAGAGATATAAATGCAAAAGAAACCATTTCGGACCAAAGACTAAGCCATGTGGAACACCACAGCTAACTTTCAAAATATGAAGAGCAACATCTATTGAACTTCCAATTGAAACATATTATCACCTGTTGAACTTCTATTGAACCCAGCCATGAATTATGTCATATTTATACACGTTAACTAATAACATTTTATGACCCATAGTATCACCCACCCACCCTATATTCCTTCTTATGAATAACGGTAGTTCTCCTTGAATAAGTTTCCTTGGTGTTAACCCATACAAGTCCATTCATCTTCCTTTAATTATGTAAAAAAAGAAGGAAGGAAATTGTCTGCTTGATGACATTTGAATTGCCCACCATTTTGTGCGTTTTAAACAAGGGCAGATCCTTTTCTCTCCCCTTGCCGCACCATCCCATGGTAGGATTTCTCTTCTTTTCTCCTCATCAGCCACCCCCCAACCCCCAATCCCCCTCTATTCTACCTTTTTCTTCCGGTCGTTAGGCCTTTTTCTCATGCTTCACAAGCAGTAATGTCCACAAACAGAGAGGGCTTTGTGTTTGGAAAATGGTAGGATTTCTCTTCTTTTCTCCTCATCAGCCACCCCCCAACCCCCAATCCCCCTCTATTCTACCTTTTTCTTCCGGTCGTTAGGCCTTTTTCTCATGCTTCACAAGCAGTAATGTCCACAAACAGAGAGGGCTTTGTGTTTGGAAAAGAGAGGGGAGGAGAGAGATTGGTGTGTGTGTGTGTGTGTGTGTCGTGATGGTGGTGGGGGGTAATGGGGTTTGAAGTGTTAGCTTGCACTTCTAATGAGCTCTGATGATCAACAAGCTGACATTCCCCTCGTTAGTGAGGCCTCAACACAAAAGCACGTACAGTACAGACACACACACACACCAGCTATCAGGTTAGCTGTGCCAGCTGAACTACTCAAGCAGCTTTCAGTTTACATGCTGTAGTTGTGCATGTGTGTATGTCTGCCAAGAGCTGGAGGCTTGCAGCATCTTGTGATGAATTGGAGAGCCTTATCATTACACACTTGGACACACACGCAAACAGACAAAAACAGACGATGTCTTATGACAGCTTTAAGGGAAAACATTTCTAGCTGTATGCATGTGCTCCTCTCCATCTGTGGGTGTCCGTTGAACTTTTCTGCTATATAGGTTTTTTGTCGTATATAGTTATATATTGTCACAGGTTAAAGATCCCTAAAAAAAAAAGCAGCAACACTTAAGCAACTTTGTTTGAAACTAATGTTTAAAACCTCAGAAAACTATTTTAGAGACGACCGTCAGCAGGATGAAAAACAGCCTCACATGCAGCTAACTGAGTTAACCACTTCAGCGAACACAAACAAGTGGTGCTCCAGGGTTCGGGACAACAAGGTGACTGTGTGAAATAATCAATGCACAGATATAAAGTACTAAACGACGCACACGGTGGGCTGATTGCAAAGCTGCTCGCCGCTGTTTTGTCCATGAGCTGACACCTAAAAATAGGTGGAGGAAGATGAAGTTTTGCAGCACACTCATACTGTATTGTAGAATTCTGGCAGAGATGACTTTAAGCCCTGTAACAGATTCTTTTGGTTTTATTACAACGTGTAAATATGGGCTTCTGTAAACACTTCTGTGAACAACAAGTAAAAAAAAAGGTCGATTACAGAGTTACTATTTGCTCTGCGAAGGACAAACTGCGTAGTTTTAGTAAAAAAGTGTAGATAATAATTACATGATTAATACACAAGAAGCCGTTAGGTAATACTTAGGGAAAACTTATGCAGTCTTATTTTAAAACTAAACTAATGTTATACCTCAGTCAGTTTTTGATATTGTACATGATCATCAACAAACACTATAACTAAAGTCCAGATTATTTTTGGCATTACAGAGCAGGGCTGTAACGATAATCAATCTAAATAAATATATCGATTTGCTGACCAATGATCTGATCAAATCGATTGAAAGTGATCGATCTATATGGCTGTGTTTAGGGTATGCCTTTATTTTGAAACTCCTACCACATGCCTGTTTTACAGTTTCCACCCAGGTGCACATCATCTGCTTTCAAACAACGCTAGGGGCTAGCGGACATTGGAAAGTTTGATATGAGTGACAGTTTACAGAACACCTTTCCGTTTTTGTTGATATTATGTTTTGTAGAAACGAAATGAAACAAAACGAAATGTCGATATCGTATCATGATGCAACAGGTGATTTACTCCCCTTAGAACGAGTCAGCTAGAACAGGCACTTTCTTTCAGTGAGTTTATATAGACATAAAGTACTTTAATTCAAGATCAACATGTGAACTGAAACGTGACTCCTTAAGAGCTGAATTATGGGTTGAATTCTGGGTTTTCAGTGCCATCAAAAATAACTCTTTACATTATTGTGACATGGATTATTGTGAATGGAAGACGCAAGAAGCAAAATCTGTCTGCATCATTACAGCATATTTTAGAACTTCAACCAATTGTGTAGTTTTTTCTTGATTTCAAAAGTATTTTATGCCTCCGGGACGCAAGAAGCAAAATCTGTCTGCATCATTACAGCATATTTCAGTGGAACATTTTAGAACTTCAACCAATTGTGTAGTTTTTTTCTTGATTTCAAAAGTATTTTATGCCTCCGCCTGGGGCTGTTGCCGCCGTGGAGGCATTATGTTTTCAGGTTGTTCGTCCGTCTGTACATCTGTCCATTTTTGTGAATGTGATATTTGAGTAACTCTCCGAGGGATCTTCTTCAGACTTTGCGCAAATGTCCAGTCTGACTCACAGATGAACTGATTACATTTTGCAGGACATGGGTCAAATGTCAGGGTCACTGCGCCCTCATTCGTGACAAATTTATGAATGTGATAAAACCTCAGATTCAATCCACTGAAGGTTGGCTTTGATAAGGAAAATGTCACCGTGACCTGAAATATTGTGAGCGCAATATCTCAAGAATGCATTGAGGGATAGAGTGGCGTTTGAGGGTGACTTGGTTACATTTTGGAGGCCAAAGGTCACTGCGACCGTACGTTATATGAGATCTCAGTATAGTCGGATTTTTGGTCATTGTGAAGGATGTTAGAAACAACAATGTGGTCTCTACCTTCCCAAACAGGATCTGGTGTTATAAATTCTTTCAGGCTTTTTACAGATTTTTTGATGGTCACTGTAATTGTTGCCTCTGTCTTTACTGGCAGTTAATGGATCCTTTCCAAGTGTGATTATGATATATGTATATACGTAAATAATAGAAGAAGAATGCTCCCTAAAGGTCAAAGCTGAAGCTAATATGTGGTTTCAGAAGTTTGTGTCACACTTGTGCTGCGTGACCATGAGGATTTAGACCTAAATGCAGACTATACAGCCAGCTGATGCCATCGGTGATATTTATCAAACAAGGTTGTAACTCATGTAAGGTACAAGGCGAACGGAGATGAAACAAAATTCCTCCCACAAAAGAACAGGCAAGGTCCGCAAAATAAAGATGTAAAAATCCTCGGGGGAAAAACACACAAGGTAGGCCTTGTACACACCAGGGCAGATATTTTTTCAGGTATTTTTATTGTGATATTTTCCACCGTGCATATAAATACAGTATATACGTACATACAGGCAACAACAGGCATGCCGGGCCAATTTCGCGATATGACAGATACCAGAAAAGAACATTCTGAGTAGTGACTACGGCTGTTGTGGTGACTCCACTATGATTCAGCTCGGCTCAATAAAGCAGTTCTAACTTTTGCAGCTTACCATGAATAGCCTGTGCTGTAAGATTTGAAGCTTTACTGGAGCTTTCGCCAAATGTAACCTCCTCAGCCGGCTCTGAGAAAAACACACAGACTATGGTGTGGCACATTCTCATTGCTGGGGCTGTGCAAATCCATAAGTTAATGTGTTTGCCACTGCCTATAACCTGTAAATTATGACCTGTTGTCCATGGCTAGAATGACTCCCCGACGTGGTGCTGTAGGTGGCAGCTTCTCTTCGGTAGCTGGATGGTAGCTCGCTAGAAAAGACCTCAAATTTACTGTGTTTCCTCATGTCACATTTCTTTTTTATGCAGTTTACATGTACTGCCTCATTTAAATTAGCCAGCTCTCTCTTTATATCATTTGACTGCTGAATTGTTCCCAAACGGCCCAGGTAACGTCGGGTTATGTATTGTAACCCTTGAGCCGTAATCACAGGTGTTATCAGCCACCAGTGCAGCTGCCATTGTTTCCATCTGAACATGAGGTGAAGTGATTTTACATCATGTTTGGTTGTGATGGTGTCTTGTCATCCTCCAGGGTTGGCTTGTTAATTCATTCATTCATTCATTTTCTACCGCTTATCCCGTTAGGGGTTGCGGGGGGGGGGCTGGAGCCTATCTCAGCATCTTGGGGCGAAGACACGCTGGATGAGTCGCCAGTTCATCGCAGGGCTGACATAGAGAGACAAACAACCATCCACACTCACATTCACATTCACACCTACGGGCAATTTAGAGTGACCAATTAACCTACCCCCAGATTTGCATGTTTTTGGAATGTGGGAGGAAGCCAGAGTACCCGGAGAAAACCCACGCAGACACAGGGAGAACATGCAAACTCCACACAGAAACGTCCTGACCCGGAATTGAACCCAGGACCTTCTTGCTGTGAGGCGACAGTGCTAACCACTGCACCACTGTGCCGCCCTATTTTGGGGGTTACCATGCCGACTCCACTTTCTGGCACACTGCTTTAGGTGCTATGAAGAAACTAAAAGCAAAAGGTGATTCATGTGTGGGGCTGGACTGAGGTAGATTTGCTACCAAGGGTCGGCACTGCAGTTTGTACACACAGGACACACGGTTATTGTTTGCGATACACCTTAAAAATTGTTTTGAGAAATCGTATGAACAAGAGGCCAAAAATTCCAAAATCTTAATGAATTTTTAGAAGCTAGCATTAATTACATAAAATGCAGGTTAAAATGACACAGGTGAAACTAAATAGGGTGGAGCAGACAATCACAGTACAGGAAAAGGACAAAAAACAGAAGTATGATGTAAGACGTGTCACTTGAGGTAAAAGAAAAAAAAATTATTAAGTAACATAATACCATTTGAAATATATATATAAATATATATTGTGGTAGTGTGAGTTGGTCAAAACAACCTTTTTTCAGATTATTTATAATTCTTGTGTAAAAGTTTGTCAGGCTCCACAGTGTTTGCCTTGTGTACAGAAAACACCTTTAATGTTGATCCTTGCCTTAAAATGACCTTTGGAATTAAGACATTATTATAATAGCAAAAGGTCTCTTCTTCGTGGCCAGTATGGGAAGTAGAAATTATTAAAGCGACCCAAAATTGTTTTAATTTACATATCGTCATACAAGTATTGTTTAGACAGACTTTTAGACAAAATTTTACATTTACTTGTTTAGTTGTTTAGCATCAAATCAGAGCAGCAAACATAGGTAGAAATCATGTTGAAGTCAAGGCTGGATGTCCACCCCGACATAACCCCGATTACATCACATTAAAGACTGCAGAACAACCAAAACTGAATTCTACCAAAATTATGACAGAGTGAACTCTGTATGGTAATTGTCTAGAGCTGCTGCTGATAGTAGAATTTGTGATCACTGGACCTGGATGTCTTGATGCCTTGTGAGAGTACTTCAGAAGCCATTCCGAGGCGGTCTCGTTGCAGCAGCGTGAGAAGTCGTGCCGTGGAAAACCTTGTGCTCCTCCGGGCTGATGTCGACTTGCCTCCTGTCCGTATAGGCCCTCTTGGTTATTTATCAGCGCCGAGTGCGAGAGAGGTGGTACTTCACTCCTGAGCCAAGTGGGAGATGGGCAGGATTGGGGTGTGTGTGTGTGTGTGTGTGTTTGTGGGGGGCTGTTAGGAGGAGCACCTCTCCTGTGTGTTGAGGCACGTTGAGGAATGCTTCTTAGTTGTGCCGTACACAGCCTCCTCGTCACATGGCACATCAATCCTTGCTGCCAAACGGAGGATGCTCCCTGTTTTTTCTTTCCGTGTCTTCCCGTCTGCTCTGTCTTTGCCCCCCCGACACCCCTCCCGTGCTCCCGACGTGCATACTAAACAGATGACAGAAGAGCTTTGAGGGCAGCACATTGAACTCATCCCTGATTATATGCGTGGGTGTGTGTGTTCCTCAATGGCAAGGGGTCTCCCTCCGCAGCCGTGCCTCCGCAGTGTGTGTGTGTGTGTGTGTGTGTGTGTGTGTGTGTGTGCGTGCCTCTCAGCCCACAGCAGTGTGGGTGGAATAGAAATTTTTGTGGGAGGAAAAGAAGAGAAAGAGGAGGGGGCGAGCGGGGAGGCAGGGCGAGACGATGGAGCGGGAGGAGGAGGAGGTGGGGGGTGAGAAAGAGGAAGAGAGAGAGAGAGAGAGAGAGAGAGAGAGAGTGAGAGGACGGGGATTCTAGCGTCAGTGACATTCTGTAGCAGTTTGGACATTTGAATGCCATCAAGTGTTGCTGCTTTGCCCGTCTGCGTGCACACACACACACACACACGCGCGCACGCACACACACAGACACACACACACACACACAGACACACACACACACGTGCGCTCACATTCAACCGCTGATGACAATGTGCGCTGAGAGAGGGTCTCTTATGCAGTGTTGAGGATTACTTATCTCTTGCTTCATGGAGCAGCAAACTTCGAGCGTGGATTCTGAAACAGCCACTGATGCCGTGAGTTAACCAGCTGTGTGTGTGTGTGTGTGTGGGTGGGTGGGTGCGTGCACTGTGGGGGGATTAGTGCGATGTGTTCGCCCTGTCTGTATTTGATGCAGCCTATATGATCCCGCCGGTGAATTGCTTGCATCTGTCACATCCAGCGCGCAGGCTGGGCTTCACGGTCGTGGCTGTCTGAGACCTGCTGGAGCAGAAGGTTCTTCATCAAATAATTGAAGAAGTTTTATAAAATGGGTTTATTTTCAACCTTTGTTAAGCTTTGCATCTACAGGCAATTGAGGATAAAACCCTCCTGTTCTGTCGCTCTAGAGGGGCTGCTAATTCATCATAATCAACGAATACATACATACATACATACATACTTACTTAAAATGAATGAAATGTCCTGAAACTTTTTTTTTGCAAGGCCTATCTTTGGAATGGCAGATCATGTGACCCATGCAGGCCAATCATTGTGGTCTTTTAGGATCTGCCGAGTTAAAGGGAAACCTGTTGATTCTTTGGTTCAGTCCATTAGTTACCATCAAGTGTATTAAATGTATTTTCTTTTGTTCTTTGGGACTTACAGATTCTTACTTTTAAGAAAATGTCTGCTTTCATGTATTTTTCAACTAAGATATCACACTATTTGCAACGTAAAATAGTAATATTTAAGCATCTGTTAAGCTAAAGTTATAGATGACTACAGGGTGAGTGTATATATTAATGGTAGCGTTCACTGTATTATATGTAATTGGCCTAATAGCTTCGTAATTGAGCATTTGTTTATACTTTTGCAATTTTGAGTGAAGATGCTTTGGCACTGTGGTGAAAGCAGCACAAGACATTGTGTCACTGAACACAGCAGTGAGAAAAGGGGGCCCGCAAGCCCTTTGACCTGACAGACACGGACAAAAAAAAAACCCAAAACTCATTCATGTCCTGGAAAAAAAAAATTGAAAAAGCGCACAATCAGACAGAGATAAGATCCCACACACGCATTTCCTCTTCTGTGAGTGTGTGTGTGTGTCTGTGTGTGTTGTCAACGTGTGTGCTCCTCGTGATATCCCCTGAGAGCAGAGTACATCGGAGAAGGAAAATCAGATGATGGGACAGGATCAACGTGGCTCCTGTACACCAAACACCTCAGGAGGGCAGAAGTCACACCAGACATAGCTCCAGTTTCAAATAAACATCTTTTTCTTTTTCCAGGCACTAGATGGATGCATTTTACCACATCAGCACAATCAAACATTGTCATACCGTAAAACAGTGCCTGCACTGTGTGTGAAGTTAGAAATAGCAGGCGAAGTAATAGCTCACCAGTCTGAGGCTGCAGCATGCAGAGATTGTTAAGCAGATATCCTATCAAGTGTTTTCTCATTCAGGGTGCTGGTGATGGCCTGTTCCTCTTCGATATGAGTGTCTGTGATTTCTCCTCTGTGAATAATTGTGCAACGTTTATGACTGCACAAATAACTACTGTAAAATGCAGCTGTTAAAACCAAAACATGCAAGTATCCTCAGTTGACTGACAAGTAGCAGTTTGCACTGTTTTCAATGCAAATATGACATTTCACTTGTTATAGAAGTGAGTCTTCAAGCTCACAGTATCACATGGCCACTGCACAAGTTAGTGGGCGCACCAGCAGTGTGTGTGTATGTGCAGGCCTGTGCAGCTCCATGGGCTATTAATGCAAACACGTGTGTCACACAGCTAAGTCATCACTGCTTCACCGTCTCAAAATGAGAAAAAATGATGTGACGACACCACCAAGTTTTTGTTCCTGCTCTGCTCCTTTTGGTGCTTTACCTTAGTCATGACAGCAGAGGGTGCTGTTGAGTTTTGTTCAACTATAATGTTAGCGTGCAAGCCAGAGGGGGGAAAAAAGAAATAAAGGGGTGATAAAATATTTATTTTGATATAGATTGTACAAAAATTACAAAAAAAAATCCCTCCATGTGTTTAATTTCTTTTCTGCCAGCTAAATCATTCAGGAAACCACCTGTTAATTCCTCATATGTTGCAGTTTCTCTCATGTAGTTCATGTAGAACTTAGCTCAAGTTGTTATCTTAAAGTTTGATGTTGTGAGGTGTATCAGCAGTGACACTTTTAACAGGAGTTTTGCTGCTCACAGCAATGGAGCAGAGGACTTAATTTAAAAATTTGTGCCGTTTATGGTGGGTAATGCTGCAGATTCAGATGATGAGCAGGCCTGCTGTAGATCAATAATGGATTTACAGGATTTATGTGTTACTGTAATATTATCACTGAAAGCACTTGTTTAGATATTTTATCCAAACATAGTTCCCACATGAATCTCCAGAAATCTGCTAACCACTACAACATCAAAAATTTGATTTGTGATTTTTCATCAGTTATTTATGAATGCGAACATTTAATATATTCGGTGCTCATTACATGTAAAACTAAAACGTTTCAACTAATTTACTGTTTTAATTTGATAATTATGGCATACAGTTGAAAAAATTAAAATAAAACATCTATAAATATTAAAATATTTCACTGTAACTGTATAAGTCATAAATTTAAACAAAAAACAAAACAAAAACAAAAAATTTCATTTAAATTATAAAAAAATGAACTTTTAGGCTATATTCTACTATTATGAGTACTTATGTAGTGTCAGCATGTTCTAAAAACAGATTAATGGCATCTGTAGAGAGAGAAAAAACAGTCACAAGTTAGGAAAAAAAAAGAACAGGCTGACAAATAGTCAAACCATTGTTAGTGTACACAGCTTGGTAACACATCCGTATATTTCTTTAGCCATGTAAAAATGTGTGGCCCGTTCAAAATGTGTTCCAGAAATACACTCCAGGCGCATAAAACACAAGCTGAATGTTGACTTTTAACAAGTGTTGCGCATGTTTCTGTTTCTGTCAGCAGCCCTGTTGTGTTACTGTCATATGATATCTGCAGAAGAGAATATTTCTCTTATATGTACGTTGCTGAACTTGCCTAGAAAAGACCAAGATTTTTAATAAACACGCACGCACACAAGCACAAGAAAACGGCTGCTTAGGTGGAACGTAGAAATGAGAATCTCCCCACTGTGGGACTAATATAGGAATATATTATCCTAAGATAAAACCTCTTTTCCTCTCTCCTATTTCATCAAAATGTGGATGTAGCCGACTTTAATGGCGTCACCTCTCTATCATCCTGGTGTTGGTGCCTCTCCTCCCCTGCATTGACAAGCGTTTGGGGTTGAACAGGTTACTCATACAGTACTCACTGATTGTCCTGGCTTCTTAAACTGGTATGAAAGAGCTGTGAGCTGCTATAAAATTGACGTCTGAGGTTTGAAAGGTGCATTTTAAGTGACTTTTGAAGCGCATTTGATAAAATTAGCGGCGCTAGGCAAAAAGCTTTTTAAATGGACGATCCACTGGGTGGCCTTTTTAGCATTAAAAGCTCCGGTAATTAGTTCTTTGGCAGCGCCGTCAGCCTCAGTGTGTGCGCCTGTTGTTAGTGGGGGGCTCAGTGCTGGAGGCATCCTTGATGTTGCTATGATACAGAGACTCGGAAGGTTAAGATTAACAACAATAGAGCCCTGCATTTTGGGCTCTAAGGCCTCAATTTCCGCCTCACAGTCTTCAAACTGTCCCATTTTTAAAAAAAAATTAAGAATAATGGTGAGAAAACAGTAGTGGCTCGCTTAATGTTTACTGGCTTTCCTACTAATCTCATTCAGCTGGGAGCACTGAATGGATATAGAGGTGGACACGATGAGATGTCTCTAATAGTGAAGCCAATAAATCATCACGCTCGCCCTCTGCTGGTGGGTTGCAGTATAGGTTACCTTTCCTCCTCCATATCAGGCAGGGCTTGGGTCAAATTAAAACTTCAAAGTAAACCTTAAATAAAGTTTTCCCAAAGATGGATTCTATCCTCATAGGTAGGTCTGATCACGCCAATGTATGATCAAGTGTTCATTTTTCTGATCAGCCTTAGCTCTGTTCGTGATCGGGTGGACTGTATATGGGCAAGAAGTCAATATCGTGGCTCCCCTGCCCGGTCGTTACTGCACAGACTCCAAACTGATCTGGATATTTTGGATGAATTATATATTTTTTTATATTGGGAGGAATTGAATGACGACAGTAAATTTCATCAAACTAGGACAAAAGATTGGAAGGTTGTGGAATGCTGGAAAACACGTATTTGTTGACATTTCATAAGTAATGAGGTTAAAATGCGACAGGTGATAGAATCAGGATCAGTCAGGATGGAAAAACTTCCACCACTTTGTAAGTCATCACAGTTCCCTTGCAAAGTATTACACAGTTTTACACAGCTGCCTAACTTTTTAGGATCTTTTTAAGAATAAGCGTTGTATGTTTTTAGAGCGCTGCAGCTCACGTCGCTGATGTTTTTGTTTCTTCTGGGCTGCAGACACAATAACTGCTCTACATTATATGCCGTGGAAAAACAATCGGATTCCCCACAGCTGTTTAAGCTGGCATACATACAAGTCCAGCACAGAAGTAAAGTCGGAAACACTCACATTGTGGTCCGTAAAGAGTAGGGATGGAGCCGAATATGGTTTTCAGTATTTTGCCATGTAGTTTACAATTATATGTGTTAGGGTAGAAAAAAAAAAAAGTCAACCAGCTGTTGTTCTTGTGAGCCCAGTAGTGTTTTGTACTCTGTCTGCTTGTGCTGACAAGAACAACAGAAGAGAGATGGCGAAACACACGGCGTCTCTCTATATCTGTCTGCATCATCATAACAATTTCTCTCGGGGATAAATAAAGTAATCTGAATCTGAATCATAATTTAACTTATCAGAAATGGTATCTTTAGTCAGGCACAGTAAGCAGCGAGTAATAGATGAACGGTGCAGGTTACAAGGCAGCTGCAGCTTTTCAAGACACCACAAAGTGAAGCTCCAACGAGTTGTCTCCCAACTGTTTTTCCAACGGTGAAGTCCTGGAGTAGAAATTGACTACAAGAAAAACAAACATCTCTACTGAGCAGGAACAGCTAAATAGATTTATTTTCTTTTATTAATCAATGGTGCTGTTAGATTGCAGCTAGACTACCCATTTGATATCACAGTTGCATGCTTGTCTTCAAGTGCAGCAAGAGAGAAAGCCTATCATTTTTTACCGCTGTGCTCGATAATGTTTGATACCAAGAAGAATGTTTTGAAGCACAGCCTTTTAACTACAGGGTGCGGATTTTGGACTGTACGACCTGTTTAGATCTCACGAGCAGGAAAAGGTACGTTGAGTGTATACGCCCATCCCTCATATCCACCCAAAGACCGCACTGACCACCCGCAGATCGCTCTTCTTCGTTTAAATTGCACACACAATAAACAAGGCTGTGAAAATTGGAACATCCACAAGCCTGTACTTACCCACACTCACACTCGGCCAGCTCAGAGTGCTGCTCAGCGTCAGTTATTTTGTGTTGGACTCAGACCAGGTCAAACAAACACGCTCAAACGGACCTTTATTTAGCTTCATGTGTTTTCTGGTCAATGTACAGTAGATACCAGTCACAGACAGCAGCATCACAGGCAGAATGTCGAGGAATAAGAGAAGATGTGACAAAGACTCTCTTTTTTTTTTGCCAAAACAGGAAATTAGGCAGAGCTAGGCTAAGTTGTCGGCTCAAGGCCATGTGTGCACAAATTCAATTGCAGCCTTTGTGTGTGTGTGTGTGTGTGTGTGAGAGAGAGAGAGAGAGAGAGAGTGTGTGTGTGTGTGTGTGTGTGTGTGCTTGTGCTGCGGTAGGCTGCTCTGTCCTGTGAAGTGCCTTCGTGTGCCTCTGCTAAACTTTTGACAAATTCGCAGAAATGAATCTTCTTGAAGTACACCGAAGAGGGTAAAATCTTTCTCTCCTATTTTCAGAACTCCTGCCTTCTCTTCTCAGTCCTCTGTCCCTTATAATACACGGCCGAATGTGCGCAATTTGTCTCTTGGATCACTACAACAACAATTTGATCACACCTAAACCTGCCCGACTGAGATTTGAACAGGGAACTGCAGGAGGAGGGTGGAGAGGTAGCAGGCCGTGCTGCAGAGTGAATGGCAGACTGACATATGTTCCCGCCCCCTTCTCCGTTGCTGCTGCCCAATGGGGGCGTGTCACTATGGAAACGGAGCCGTGTGTGTGTGTCTGCAAGAGAATGGAACTTCCTAGTCAGTCTGTCGGCTAAGTGTGTGTAAGAACGAGAGCAGCGTCGTATGATGCAGTGAGAGAGCCACAGCACATATACTCAGTGTGCAACTCAAAAACTGAGTGACAGGCATGCTGGTGCACGGTCCCACACGAGTCAACTGTCTGCACGAGTGTCTCACCCCAGATAGCCCTTGAGGACACTCTGCAGGCGCACATGTGATTGTTTTTCATGCGTGGCGGTGCCGTTCAGGCATGTAGATCGAGCGGTCAGTGGGTTCCCTCCTGTGTGAGAGGAGAGCAGGATGAGCCTCAGGAAGAGGCTTTCCTTCAAGCGAGTCTGGAACTTCAATACAGTGAGTAGTATGCACGCACACTCACACACGTTCGAGTGGTCAGTGGAGAGGAAATGGTCGAAAGAAAAGAGTCGTATACTCATTTATGACTATTTATTAAACTGGAGTAAGGTTTATTTAAAACAAACTGAAGTCTGGCTGGGATAATGCCAGCAAACAGAAAGCCAAAAACTCCACCACCACTTTTCCTGACTTAGTCTCTACCCTGGCTTTGGGTTTTATTTCTTAATGTACAGATGATGACATAAATGAGAGACAGATGCAAACGTGGAAGAGACCAAGTGCGATTGGGCAAGTGAGTGCGTTTAACAGTGCTGTGCTCGCCGACTATTACCTACAGCAAAGTGCACAGAGCGAGAAAGGAATCCATTACTGACAGAAAACACGCTGACAAATGAAGATGAATGAAGACCAAAGAGGGAGACAAGAGCGATGAAAGCAACAGTCCTAAAGTTAAAACGAACGAGCCATCCTGTGTTGCGTTTTAATAAGTGTGTGCGTGGAGCTGAGACAAAAAGAAAGAGACAGTTTGAGACACTTCTCAAAGCCAGATGTGTTTCAGACCAGAGCGGGACAGGTACAGACCGTAGCCAGACATTTATTCAAAGACGGAAAATAAAAACCTTTTTTCACCTCGAATACCTGTTGTGTCCTCATGCACAGAAAAACCCAACAAAAAACCGATGTGCGATAGTTAAAAGACGGAACATTTTTTAAGCCGTCAGCATGTTTTGCTATGTTTCCATTTGAATGTGTTGTTTGGCAGCAGTGAGCTGGCGTTTGATCAGACTGTATGGTGTTTACATCTTGTTGTCCCCTCTCCTGTGTGCATTCAAGGCTTGGAGCCAAATAAAAGAGACATTTATCAGCCGCTCAACCTCTGAGTCACATCTCCTGTGTTTTTTTTGGATATTGATACCTCAGTGCATTGCAGGGATTTAGGCCTGACTCCCAGAATTCCAGACCCTGTCACCAAGGATTTTGTCCTGAAATTAAAGAAGACAAAAATCAAATTTTGTTGCGTGAGAGGGATGGCTACATTGGTCCACACAGGGTCCATTGACAAAGTTTGCTGATCGCTTTATGTTTGTTTATTCGTAGGTTTATTCAGTTGATTTTTTGGGAAGTATTCCTTGTTAGTGGAAGTGATTAAATTTGCACAAATCACTGATCAAACCAGTGATGCACACCGAACATAGCCACCCTTTATCTCCCCTCAGTGGCCCTATTGGACTTAATTTCAGATAATTCAAACCTAAGCAGCTTGTTCGCCTCATCTCATCTTCTCTTAGTTAAGCCATGCTAACGCTAAGCGGTTTTATGGTTGCCAGTCCTGGCAGGGTGACTCTGGTCTTCTCAATGGCAGCTACTATTCAGCTCGTGTTCAAAAGTAAACACGCAGGCATGCACACATTGAGAGTGTTGGCGCAACAGCTTCCTCCTCAGCTGGAAGCGTGCGAGCTTGCGCATGCATGCAAGCGCTCTGGAAATCTGTGTTGACAATTCTAAGTCACCTTTTAAGGACAGCATGTGTGTGTCAGT
The DNA here is from genome assembly GCA_001698575.1 of Mola mola. Taxonomy (NCBI): domain Eukaryota; kingdom Metazoa; phylum Chordata; class Actinopteri; order Tetraodontiformes; family Molidae; genus Mola; species Mola mola. The sequence continues at coordinate 6,648,262 of KV751323.1, read as the reverse complement.
TGTTCCCTTTTAGGTGTGGTCTCCCTCGTAATGCCAGGGTTCACGGGCAAATGAGCAGATTTATAGACACTCAGCCTTCTGCCATATTTCAGGTCATCTTTTGCTTAAACTCATTCACAGTTGGAGCTCATTCCTTACCAAAGGTGGCAGTTACAGCGGCAGCGATGGAGCCAGGAATAAGGTTCCTGTGGTACAAACAGGCTTGTGTTTGTGTATGTGCGTGTGAGTGCATATGTTATCCCTGACAGTTTCTGCCACAGATGGGCATTTTTCTATTCACCCTGCGAAGGGTTACTGGCTGCCATGTGATTCATCCTATAACACCAGGGGTCTTTTTCCTGGAATCATCATCCACATAGAGCCACTTACAAGGACAAGAAACATTTCAGAACTTTCACATTGTTTTATGGCTTTCAAAGTATTAATATTATGATAACAGTGTGAACGAAGAGTATAAATTGTACATTGTGTTTTGCCATATTTTGATCCCTACATCCAGGCTTCATGACTGATGATGTAAACCATCCCTCTCCCACTAGTTACAGCTAGTAAAAGTACATTCAGTGACCAAATACTCTGTTCACAAACACAGAAAGATAAATCTGAAATGCACAAGCTAGGTTTGTGGCGACAAGGTGGCATTTTATGTTTGGGAAGCTGAAAGCAGGTGGATGTCACTTAACAAATAATGCTGTGAGCTGGAAACAAAAAGAAAAGATAAAACCGCTGATTTAGTCACGACTGTCACACAACACAATACAACACCCAAGTGTATTATACTGTACTGGATGATTCAGAATAGTGTGTGTTGTGAACAAATGTGATTCAGTTGTCTCATCTCCTCCTAAAACACACACAAGAGTAATGTGTGTGTGTGTCGATTATCCACGCCAACACTGCACCACTGTACAGGGCACAGGATGTCTCGGACCATCACAACATTCCAGTGATGTGTCAGCATCCACAGACTGACTGAGGCACAAAAATTATCTACAGGAGTAGTCATGAATAGTGTGTCAGCTAAAAGTTGACATTATTCAGTACCCACTCATACATGAGTGGGTACTGAGTGATAAATTACAGATTGATTAATCATCAAGTATTTCAATCATTCATTAGCAAAAAGGCTGATGGCTACGGCTTCTCAAATGTGTGGATTTACTGCATTTTTTGAAAAATTAATCTCTGAAGCTGCTGGTTAAACAGAACTAGAGGTGTCAATTACAGCTATAGGAAATAATAATGTTATATTTCTCTATAGGGATATTTTATGGATTAAACTATTAATTGAAAATAGAAGAAAAAAATGAGTCATATTTTCAAGTGAATTTCATATACTGATATTCTGCATGATCTATTACAATCTACAATTCTACAATCTGTTGGAGACTGATAGGTAAATACAAACTATAGAGGTCTGCTATAGCCGATCAAGAACACAGACAAATTTATTATTTCAACTTTCCCTTATGCATTTAATTAAAAAAGAAAGTATTAGCTAAGATGAACTATTGTATTCAGTGTAACACATTGAGTCAATATTTTACGTGGTGATTCAATTAAGATTGCGCAGAACCAGACTATGTGGCCGGGATTACCGTAAAAATTCCCATCTGGATCCAATGTGTAAAAACACTTAGGAAAAATCTGATAATGTGATGCTTGTTTTATTTTATTTTTTTTTTTTTTATACTTTTGATACTTTTTTAAAGAACAAAAACAAAGTGAGGCACATCAGATCTGACATGTCCTGTCCATACGTTAGATCCAATCAACACAAGGTTGAAAATATCTCCCCCAGGGTCAAAAAATGCACCCTCTTTTCACTAATTATCCAAAAACTGTTCTAAAGATGTAGCGTCCCCAACTTTTTGAAGGAAAGAAATCTATTTTTCCCATTTTTTGAAAAAGGTTACTCCTTTGGTTCTCAGGTTGAAAGTCATTCTTCCCATTGCGAAATTGTTTTTGACTGCGCATCCACTGTTTGAGGCTTGGAGGCTCGGGTTTATACCAATTGTTCCTAATTGTTTTTTATAAGCAATGAACAGTATTTTACAAAGATACCAGTCTTCTTTTTTAATCACATCATCCTTAAAATTATATATATAAAAAAAAAAACAGGACTTCAACAGTTTTAGCTATCTTATATCTCAGTATCTTAATGTCAGACACACTTTACCCCAGAATATTTTTATCTTTGGGCACAACCAAAAGAATAAGTGAGTGATTGGCATTCAACATCCCACACCTCCTCCAACACTGCTCTGGCAACTTATATTGTTTACTTTCAACATATTGAGATGTGAAAAAACGAACCAAATTTTTCCAACCAAACTGTCTCCAATTGTTTGAGCTTGTGGATGAATGCTGTGCCTTCAACACTGAACACCAATCCTCCTGCATTATTTCAATATCAAGCTCTTTTTCCCACTTAGTTTTGATGTACCCTGTGTTACATTTATTTAGCTTCTGGAGCCCCTGATATAATCTAGAAATGATTTTCTCATTTTTACCTTTGTATGCTTCAGTTATGACATCAATTACTGTATTACCTTCTCTTGACATTAATGGTTTACTTTTTTTCCATAATAATCCCTTATTTGTAAGTACCTAAAAAAATTCTTCATGCCCCAATCCAAATTCCTTTTGTAATTCTACGAGACCCGATACCATTATCCCACCATTGTCTGAAACCAATATCACTTATTCCTGGGTTGAAGCTAGAGTCCAAAGCCGGCCAAAGCGATATTTTTGATATCTCCCACTAATTTATATTCTTTTATAAGTTTACCCCATATAGTCAGTGTCTGTTTGATAATCTCACTGTTCTTTTCCTGAAGCTTTTTTATTCTCCATGTCTCCCATTATTGCTTGAATTTGGACACATCTGTGTTAATATCTTTCCATCTTGCCAGATATAGAGGACAGCACGCACACACTAGGAACCTCAATTGTGTTTTAATTTTTTTGAATTTGCTTAATGTAACCCACCATCTGAAAGGCTCAGTTTTAGCTGCTGTGTGTTTAAGGCTTCCCTGCAGAAAAACACCTGGTCTGCTTTGATGAGTGAGCCACGCCTCCAGGAAGAGCGCTATTCTTTGTGGCCATTAAGAGCGGCACAATGCTTTGAAGCCAAGTTGACATAGCGATCATGCTGTGTAATTGCAACATCACGTGGCGCACACTGGCCCAAAAAGAGCTTCTTCCATATGCTCACATCAAGAAAGTGGCCGCTACGAAACAGAATACATTTTTTATGTGCCACTGTTGAGCAGCTTTCATAAGAAGGTACACCTGTGACTCGATAAACCACAGGAGGTGATGTAAAAGGGCCCAAAAAACTTCTTTCCCTCAAGCTTTCATTGTGTCAGATGTATAACAGAGGACTCAATTGTTTATAGCATAACACCACCCGGGTGATTGCTTGTTCCGATATCTTTGATCCAGCTCATCTTGCATGTGGAAAGTTTGTAGGAATCACTTATTTTTTTATTTTTTTATTTAGGTTAGACCAGACTTTTTATTGTCATTGTGATGCATATATACGGTACAACGAAGATGGATGGCTCTCCTTAGCCAGTTCGTTAGTGGAAGGCTGAATGCTGAACTTAGCCTCACTCTGTGGGTTCCAAAATGTGGAAACTATGCAGCATATTTGGTTAATTTTATTGCCAAGAAGTTCAATGTTGGCTGCTTGACTTTGCACACCACAAAGCGAATTTTATAGGAATTAAAAACATCCCTCCTTTGATGCTGCATCCGTATTTATTTTACCATAATAGATCCGCTGTGCAGGCACCATAGCTCGTGGTTTTGTTGTGTTTTTTTCTCAACCAGGGGTTCACTATAACCATGTTGCCCTTCTACCATCAAAAAGGTGTTCGTGCAGGAACGTGATACACATTAGCCTTGGGGTCACTGCCCAGCGAAGCACCACTGACTATTTGTTGCACATTATTGGTATAAATAAAGATGGACAATCACTTTTTCAAAGTATTGTACAAATTAAAGCCAAAATATCTGGGATTTGACTTTTGCACTGGTGACATTATTATAATATTTGCCCAATCACGAGCAGAGTTGTACAAATTAAAGCCAAAATATCTGGGATTTGACTTTTGCAGTGGTGACATTATTTGGAAAGAGAGCATTCGGTATCGTGTATCGAGTTCCTGCCCTAATATTTGCCCAATCACGAGCAGAGCTTAGCTGTCAATTATAGCATTTTGCTGTGTATATATAGCATAAAATAATCCAAACTAATGAGAGAAATGAACACTTGAACATACATCAAGGTGATCAGAACTGCATGAAGAGAAAGAATCCATCTTTGGGGAAAATTGTAATTGAGGTATACTTGGAATTTTATTTTGGCCAAAGTCCCGGTTGGGTCCTGAAGAGGATGTGAGTTTATGATGTACTGTATACTGCACCCCACCACTAGAGGGCAATCAAGATGTTTTTTTCTTTGGTCAAAGGGAGCTCTCATGTCGTCCACCTTTATGTACAATCAATGTTTTACAGGTCAGAAATTTCTGTGTTTTATTGTAGCTTTGGCATTTTGATGTCACCAAAACATGTATTAGTAAGGAAGTAACAGTCGTAACTTGTAAGGTAGATTCACTGGGTATTCAGTAGGCAGGATGGTAGCTTACTGTGAATGGAGGTGGTGCCAGTTCATATAAAATGTTCAATCTTACTGCTTTTTTGAAATTGTATGAAGAGTGTAAAAAAACTAAATTTAGAGAGGATAGTTTTTGCTCATATTTTGGGTATTTTATAGAAAAAGTATGTTTTGTGTTATATTTGACCTCTAAATCTAATGTATTGGCTTGTTTACTGATAAGAAATAACGCCACAGATCCGTTTGAATTCACAAACTTTCTAATCACACATTTTGTGGTTTTACTTGGAACGTGTTAGTGTAGGTTCTCAGTCATCCAGGTTGAGGTAGTCTAAAGTGCTTCAGTTGAAGTCATCTGGACTTTCTTTTGGTTTCACCTCTCATCGGAAAGGCTTCTTCAGAACTGAAGAAGAATGGGAGAGATATTTTTTTCCCACCATCAGTTATGTGCTGCTGTCATTTTTTTCTTCTTATCCTATCAGTGCATTTAATGTATGATGGGGTCACACCGATGATCTGTGGATAATACGAGTAACAACAGTATTGTTGCTGTGGCACATCGGGGAACCAGTGACAAAAAGGTGGTGTCGGGCCAAGTTTAAAAGCAATGGAGGCCGATAGTAGTACTCATGGGGCCTATGAATAGGCAGGACTACTATTGGGCGTATATTTGATTTTATGATTCTCGATGACCAGCACACTTTTCAGCAACATCTGTCTCCACGGATAGGGAAATGGAGAGACGAGCTTGAGAGCGGATAGTCTAGTAAATCCCAAACATTCCCTGTGGGCTGTCAGGAATGGTCGGGATTTATCAGGGAAAACTTCTGGAGTGATTGAAGATGGGTCAGGCGTGAAGGTCTGGAGTGAAGAAGAGAATGACTTGGTCACAATGGGCAGAGGAAGAAAGAGCGGGCTGACTGGGTAGCAGAAGGAGAACAAACAAAAGGAGGGAGGTAGAAAATGGGTTAGAGGGGAAAGCAGGGGAAAAAAAGGAGAGGAGAGGGGACTCGGGGCCTCGATCAGGGGCCAAAAACAACTCCACCACAGAACACGTCTGGAATTGATCACATCACAGCAGAATAGGGATGGGGGTTGAACGGCGCACATACATTCACAAACGCAGAAGAACGCAACTTACATAAAGAAGACACCCCTAATCAGATGTGAACCACATGCATACGTCAGTGTTCTCTGCACACATCATTGTTCTTAACACACGAGAAACATTGCGTACGTAGCAGACAACACGTCACTAAAATGGTGAGAGATGTGAAATCAGTGAAACTCTAACTGGCATAAGGATCAGGGAACCACTTTCCACTGGTTTCTCTCATTTCCTCTCGTCCTCAGTGGCAGTTAGACCAGAATCAGCTGCGATAAATCCACATCGAATCTCTTCTCACTCGCCTGTGCCAACCTCTGCTCTACCAGGGAGAGTCTGAAATAGCTAATCCCAGTGATTACGCCCGCACCGCCATCTGGCCTGGGCAGCCTGACCCGAGTGAGGAAATGGCCAAAACATGCATGAATCAAACAGCACGTATGCTGCGCTGGAGGGTCAGCACAATTTTATTTGATTAGGTTAAAGGTGTATATTCACTCTAAGTCAGGATATGACAATTTGAATGAAGTTGGGGAAATCTGAGAGGCCTTTTTCATTACATTCAATCATGGATGTGAAATTACAGTATTTTGGTGTCTTAGGCACAGAAGATGCTCGTTCTTCGTGGTTTTCAACTTTTGAATCGATGGCAAAGTGTGAGACCGGAGCAGGGAGTACGTTTTTTTTTTTTTTCTCAGAATGTGAATTTGTTCTGGATTCTACGACTGAGGATTGAGCTGTGGAAACAGGTTCTATTTCTATTCTAGTGCCAGTTTCAGTTTCAATCATGTTGTAGTTATGAACACAGTGACAGACTCCTACAAGTAATGATCTAGTACTTTATCCTGCACACCACTATCGTAGCATACTCTGCCTCAAAAGTTCTTGTTAAAACCACATCAGAAATGCATTTGAGTATGTACACAAAGCCAAGAAAATATGTTTTTGTGTAAAAAATCCTGTGTATTAGTCTGCTTTCACTTGTGGATACAGACAGGGTGTGGTTACATAATCAAGCACCTGTGCAAATACTGCTTAGTGTTTAGCATATATTTCAAATCTCAAAATGTAATCTTACTTCTTACAATGGCAAAGTTTACCAAATATGTTAAAAGAATAATTTTAATGGCTGGCTTTCTGAGTTGCCGTTGCCAATTAGAAGCACACTCTTTGTATTAAATGCTATTCAGAAGTACCAAACTGAGTGAAAACATTTCAAACTGATGACCGCAGGATTACCTCTAATACATCAGCACGTCCCACAGACTCCCCAGTCTTTATGTTGTTGAGTAACCATGAGATCATTCAGTGTTCCGAGTTGAAATATACCACAGAAAATACCCATCAAAAGCTCTCGACAGATGTGCAGATGTTAGTTTGGTATTCTGTCCTCTGACAAAGTTCTGTCTTTAATTGCTGATCACCCCCTCCTGTCTTATGTTTTCCTTCCTCTCTGGTTCCCTCCATCTCTCATTTATCTCTTTCTGAGTCACAGAGTGTGTGTTCCAGAGTTAGCTACATTACAGATGTCTGTGTTGAATGATCTCATCCCGGCTCAGCGTGTCTGGGATAAAAATAAATAAATCTGTGCATTGTACTAGTATGCTGTGTGTGTGTTTCAGTGTTCTGCTTTGTGTCAAAGCTAGGGGAAATAGGATATAACTCTTATAGTAAATAAATTTGATTTTACCATATTTGTGTTTGTACTTGAGTGAAAAAATTGGTGGTTAAATTAGATAAGGATTTAATTAGGCTGATGTTGCCTGTCAAACTCTCTCTCTAATTAGTAATGGTGATATATGCAAGAACTCTTTGCACTTCACTGTGAAATCGGGGGCTGGAGCCCTAAAAAAAAGTTCCCCTTTTCACTGCTTCACACAGACACACAGGACCCACCCTGCAGGAGGTTTTCTTGCAGAGCCAGCACAGCCAGTTCACAGATGATTCCACCCACACACAAGACAATGAGTGTGGGTGCAAACATGACTCTGTTATGATGGGAAAGTGTGTGTATGTGTGTGTGTGTGTGTGTGTGTGTGTGTCTGTGTATGATAATGGACCAGGTCTGGTAAGAATGCGCAGTCAGTCCATGTCTGCGTCTCCATGTTGCCAAAAGTGCATGTCTGGACAGCTTCCTCAACTGTTCTCATCAAGTGTATCTGTGTGATGAGGGAATATCCTAATCCATGTCTCTTTGTGCTTCTTCACAGTCCTCTGCAGTCTCCGATGGAGGTGAGTAGATATGACTTTGCATTTTAATAATCGAAAACTTTTCACAGGGTTTTGAATATCTACTTTATATCCACTGTTCTCTCTTTTACTTTATACCTGTAACTATGTTCGAACAGGTTTCTGTCATCCTTCAGTTGCTCTGATCTTCTTTAAAATAGAATTTAATAGCATGAAATAAACCCCCTTGTTATAACGTTTCATAGAAAACAACAACATCCTGCAGGTCTGACCTGCTCAACTTCTTCCCCACCTCTGCCTGCTGTGATGAGTTTCACTGGCTAGAATCTAAATACAATTGCAAACTTTTCAAATATCAGCAGTAAAAAGATCTTGTTGTGGCAGATTAAAAGTCAAGATCTATAACACGAGATCCAGAACATGAAGCATTTCAGACTGCACAACGAAAAGCTAAATGTGTGGTTTTAAATTTATATGTGTGTGAAACAGCACTGAGTCTTGAATGCAACTGATAATGAGACATATTATCTACTGTATATTGTCAAAGTTTTCAGGCACTGAATTCAGTCTGCGTTGTTGTTTTGTAGACTTCATCTGATAAACGGTTGGCGTCGTATGTGCAATTAGCATGTGCCAAAGATAATGAAAAGATTCCTCATTTGGGCTACCAACGGCTTTAACGCCTCGCAGTTGAACATGAAAGACAAACTTTATGGCAGACGGGGTGATAAAAGGAGGAAGAAAAGATGTGAAACAAAACAAAAATGGGTGCAGAATCCACAGTAGACATGTTGACATTGAGCTCAAGTCTTGAGGTTTATGTTTACGACAGCTTCACAGTATATGTCAGGACCATGGACTGTACGCAGAGCGGACGAGAGAACGCATTGTTAGCGAGTGAAGGGGAAAGTGCGCTCATGTTTCTTACATGGTGCATATGATGCTGGGTGCATGTTGACATAAGGAATAGTTCTAATGTAATAGTTGAAGAGAAAAATCAGGTTGGGTGATCCTGCACAACTGATCTAACAGTCCTCTGAGACGGTTATTATGTGCCTTGATCGAGATCAGATCACACTGTGGTTGCGCTGGGCAGTGTGCAGCTGTGAGTGCAAAGTTGATCAGAGCATTGGTTCTCTGCTTAAAAACAAAATGATAATAAAATGTGCTAAAAGAAGATAAGATCAATGCTGACACAACAATGCATTGTCAAGTATACAGCCCTGTTTGTAGTGCATTGTGAGCTACAAACAATGAAGCCCGTTCTTCTGTTGCAATGTTTCTAATCGATCCACTTTTGGCAGTGAAAGAAGTACACATCTACCTGTAGAGTTTATTGAAACTTGAGTTAGCCCCCTGTGGAAGCAAGCTCACAGCTTGTGTATACATCACATTCTTTGACTACATTCCATGGTTAATGTTTAACTAAGCACATTTCCGTTTATACTTAGCACTGATTTTATGGTTCTTGCACTTGACTTGAGTTTTTCCATTTTATATATGATATTAGAGTTGTAGAGATCAGCAACTTTTGACAGGATTTTGCATAGGATTCACAATTGAATCCATTGTTGTATGCATCAGTTATCACTGTTTGTGGGCAGTTGCCATGGCAAGGCAGCACAGAAATCTGTAAGTGCCTTGGCGGTAAAGACTCTAATCGACTCCTTCCGACATGAGTCACAGCGTTTCAAACATATTGGATTTTTCCAAGCCAACTTTAAATGCAGTCGCGTAGTCTACAGTGGTAACCAACCCAATTAGGAGATGTGTACGTTTCTCTGCAGGTGTTTCCAGGAGAGTTTGGTTTGTTCAGTTGGCGTCGGTTGAAGGGAAAAATGTAGTCTTTGATCCCTCACCTGGCACAGTCGTTAAATGTTTTTCGGTCAACATAAGAGAAAATATAAAGATCTGCTGAAGCCAGTTTGTCAGAGTATACTCCCAGTCTTTTGATAGTCATGTTGTGAACCTCCAGCTTTAGAGAGACCAATTCAAACACAGTAATGTAATTATTACTCTAGTCTGCGTCTGGGCTGGCAACAACCGTGGCCAGAGCTATTTTCTTTTTGGGTTCTTTGGCACAAATGTTCAGTAGGACCTGAGGGTGATCACAGATCAAAGGTAAAAGTGACTGTGAACTTATTCATTTACCTTCATTTACAGGAGCAATATGTTATACTGACATGCAGCATTTAAAATAGTTACTGCAGCCCAAATTCAAACCATAGGAGAGAGCTGTCCCCCCCACCCCCTCCTCCCTAGACTCGAAGCGCACCTGGGTTGCCAGTTCATGGACGCTGAAGCTTCAGGAATGCAGAACAAGGCTGAAACGCTCAGGAAAATGTCAAGCCACAAGTCCTACAATGTGACTTGAAAAACTACATTTTATTTTGTTTTAATTTGGCAGTGTTCAGTCATGTTCAGTATATCAGAACCTGTTTGCTTGCCCGCTTCCATCGCTGCAACACCTGTGTGTTAGCCGGGATAATCGGTCTATCATCTGGCAACCCGGGGGCGTCCAAAACGGTCGCGTGGGAGAGCCTTAAACCTGCTTACCTACTGTGGTCGAAACAAAAACAGACCCTTCCTGCATTATTGGGTGCATAAAGGTCGTTTTATGATTTAGTACAGTAAATATCTTGCATATAGTTCCTTTAAGTACAATTGCTGGATTTTACTTGGAATAGTTGTATAGTCATACTGTATAATTTATGAGATATAAAATAAACACTGCATATTCACATTTAATCTAACTTATTATGTTTTGTAGATGTTTTAGAGATTAGTGAAACCAGTCACGGAAAGTTTTTTATTCAGTTCCAGTTTATTCATTGTAAAGTCTACAAACTTGTGGCTGTGGTGAATACAGCAAATTGACTGTAAATTGCGAATTTGACTGCAAATTTTGCACTGTGCGTTAATGTGAACCAGCACCACGAATTTGATTGATTTTTATTGATCATTGGAGTCAAGAAAAGAGCCGAATCGCAAATATTGTTCCTTGCTCTTGCTTCTGTCAGTGTGTCCCTGTGTGCAGCTGCACGAGGGCTGAAGGCCTCATTAGTCTCAGGAGTGGCCTCCCTTTAACAAGCTCCTCATCAATAGTGCAGTTTTTATGTGTGTGCGTGGGCGTGCACATGTGCTCTGCCTCTGCGTTTCTCTTTCCCCCTCCCTCAACTCTGAATTATTGATCATCTAAAGGCCTGTGTGCGCTTGTATCACTTACCTACCTGGAAGCTAATAGAGGTGTGTGTGAGTGTGTGTGTGTGTGTTAACGTACGTGCAGATGTGTGTGCATGTTGTGATCTGAGTCTCTGTGGTCTCTTTGCTTCCTCACCACCGATCGCCTCGTCTCTCTCAGTCTCCTCTCCCTTGCTTCCTTGATGTTCCCTGCTGTGTGTGCGTGTTGCATCTCGGACTGTATGTTTGACCCCACGGGTCCGAGTTTGCGAGGGGCCCTGATAGGGTGAGTATGGATAGAGAGGCTTGGCTGCCCCTCCGGACTCGCTACCTGCCCCGTTGGCACCACACAGGCTCCTACCAGCTCTACCAAGGTGAGGAGAGTGGTGTGTACAACTAACTGCACAGTAATTAAAGGGGCTGTTCTGTTGTCACGGTGGTTAAGTGTTTTCCCGGCTGGTTTCCCTGAAAGAAGTGACGAGCGAGGCGGTATTACTGTTTATGGATCAAACTCTAAGAACCCTTCAATAGGAAAGAACAAATTTTCCCTCTAATTACACTTTTGGCCTGTTATTATGGAGGTTTGACTTTGCTCACTGAGCTCTGCCAAGTACTCTCACAGTAATTTCTCTCCAAATGTCTGATTTTGTTCCTGCAGTGCTTCTTAGTTAAATGTATTTGTTCTTAAAGCCCCTACGAGTTGGTGTCAAATCTTAAGCATCAGGGGCATTAAATAATCATGATTGCGAAAGCCACAAACAGATCGTTCAGGCTGCTTCATTTGGGCGGATCGGGTGTGGTTTGAACACATTTTATGACCAGTTTGTTGAGTTGTGGAAGATATTGGGCAGATGGTAAGCAGCACCAGTCTCGGTTGTTGTGTTTTCAAACGTTAAATGAGCATTAACACGCTTTGTTAATGTTTTTCTCATTGTTTACAGATCCTGCTTTTGTAGTGTTGGCTTGTCTGTGTGATTGCCTGATGTAGATAGACCTGTGATGTCCAACAATGCGGAAGAGAATTGGTGGATTGGTGTTTTCTTCTCATTTATAGCACAGATTATCATGAATGAGTAATTCTTTTACAATGCAGTTTGAAATTGATCGAGAGCGAATGTGGTACCTGTCAATTTTTCCCCACAGGACTTCAGCTGTGGGCTGCATGCTGCTCTTTTAGTTCATTTACAGGAATTTGCGTCGTCTTGGCCACCTGACTAGTTATGCCTTCTTCTCAGCTGTTCTCATGTTTTTTTTATCTCAACTGAGTGTCCCACGTCTTTTCCTTGAAGCCCGAAGCGCAGTTATTTTGGTTATTCTCAGCTTGTGCCAGACACACTCGGATCCTGCGGTGGGGGAAAAAAATCCCTAAATGCATTCAAACTCTTAAATAGGAATGTTAAAGTAGAGAATACAAAATTCTTAAGTTGTAAAACACATTAAAGAGAGTGGCTTTGGTTTGGTGTGACAGACAACTAGTTTAATACTGTTAGGAATTGTATAAAGTTTAACCAACTAGACCCTGAAACATGAATTTTTGCAGTGGAGCAGGCTGGAAAAACAGAGTGGAGCTGCAGGAACACTTGAGATGCTCCTGCTGCTCTATTTAATCATGTTGGGGTATTTTATCCTTTCAGTGTTTTAACTTTCTGTAGAAACATATCGGATGTGACATTGTTTTGGACAGTTTTTGTGTGTAATACAAGAGTCAATAGTGGAGGACAGTTTAATGATCTTATATGTGATCTTGCATGTATTTGCTATTTTGATTAACAATTTAAAAAAATTCAAGCAAATGTGTCGATCAGTCAATCATCAATATTGTAGGGATTCAGGAAGGTGTGCTGTGAAGAGAAACATAGCAGGGATATGTCTGGGTAGAGGAGGTGTCACTGGCCCTATTAGCAGCACAGGACACAGCTGGGTCACACGAGGCCCAGGTGTGCACCATGCTGCCGATAGTGCTGCCTTCAGGTGAAGAAACAGCAAAACAAACAGGGCAAGCGAGCAATGGGGATTAGCTTTCTTTTTCTTTCTTGAATCACTACATCCTGAATCGCATCAAAATCTAAAGATCCTCAGCTCGACCGAGCTCGCAACATCCACGGCCGTTTGATTTGTGTGTGTGTGAGCAGAACTCAACAGCGTGGAGCTGCAGGGCTGCAGCAGCGACAACAGCCTGAACAGTAATGCCAGCCTCCCCAGCGTTCAGAGCCACCGGCGCCACACCGAGAGGAGGGTGGCCAGCTGGGCTGTCTGCTTCGAGAGACTGCTGCAGGACCCTGTGGGAGTCCGCTACTTCTCGGTACTACACCAGCACATGGCTTCATAAAGAACTTGGTTTATCAGATAGAAATACCGTGCAGTGATGAGAAAGAGCTGTATACTAGGAGACAGCCTGTGGCATTTTTTTGTGCATTCAGTTGGCTGACTGGCAGTCACAATTTGAGCTGTATGAAATGATTATTTGAATTTTTTTTTTATTTTAATTAATTGATTATTCTGGAGATTATTTTCATGGTGAATTGATTAATCATTTGCTCTATATGTTGTTCAAAAACAGTGGAAAATGCTCATATTTTTTTTATCAGAGCCCAAAGAGACTTTTTCACATTGCTTTTAAAAACCGAAAAATAGAGTTAACGCAAAGACCATTTTTTTTTTTTTAACTGTGGGTAATAACAAAGAAAAGTACCAAAATCTGGATATTTTAAAAGCAAGAACCAATAAATCTTTGACACTGCTGCTTGAAAACAAGACAGAAATGATGATTCGGTTGTCAGAATTGCTGAATTCGCTGCAGCTTTAGCCATATCTACTGACCGCATAACTGCAATACATTAAACCTGTTGTCTTATTGAGACTCTTCTGAATTCACATTCGTATAAGTTCGAACCACATTCGATTCTTGTGCTGCAGGAGTTCCTAAAGAAAGAGTTCAGCGAGGAGAATATCCTGTTCTGGCAGGCGTGTGAGTTTTTCAGCCACGTCCCTGAGAATGACAACAAGCAGGTACCAGACGAGCACCAACAGACGATGTTGCGTGATGCACGCGTGCATCCATTTAGACCGTGTGTGTGTGGGATTGACCCTCCATCATCCGACGACTGTCGCTCATTCTGACCCGAACCTCCCGTCTCCTCCAGCTCTCTCAGCGTGCCAGAGAGATCTACAACAGCTTCCTGTCCAGTAAAGCCACAACACCTGTCAACATAGATAGCCAGGCTCAGCTCGCCGACGACATCCTCAACGCTCCCCGACCTGACATGTTCAAGGAGCAACAGCTGCAGGTAGCGTGTGAACCTCAGAATCTCAGTGCTGTTCACAGCCACCACTATCAAACAGTAAGCACCTGCCAGTACATGACTCTGATCTCTGACCCTCCTCATGAGTAAAAAGAGGCTGACACGCTTATCGCTACTCAGAAAACTGAAGAGCAACAGCCCGCTAGCATTGCAGCAGTGGGTGCTCACACAACTTAAGGTCAACTATTCCTCTTTACTGCGCTATCCGGCTACGTGGCTGTGAATTGCTTTTGTAGACGTGCCTGTCGAGGGGAGCGAAAATTAGCTGAAAAGCTCCATTGAACATCTGAGCGCAGCTCTCTAAGTCAAACTGATAAGAGCCACAAGGCCAGAGGAGTATCCTTAACGTCACCCTCCGTGGTGTTACACATCACACTTACACAGATGTTCCTCCGCGGACAAACACACGTGCACACACAGGCATGAGATGAGATTTTGGGGAATACTCCCTGGGATCATTGAGAACTCATGTCAAACTCTGCCTTGTTTAGCCCCGTGCCCTCAATCATTTCTTTATAGTTTCTGCCCCAGTCACAACAGCACTTCTACTCGAGAAGTATCAAAATCTAACAGATATTTTTATACGAGTTAGTCTGCTCACACCTGCCATTCAGAGGATGGACAAGCACCCTTCTGTGGATCCCTGTTAGAAGTTAAGGCTGCAAGAAAACGGAATCATTTGTATTCTGCCAGCGAACATGGAAAAACCTTGAGGGATCGCTGCTGGGATATACCTTTTTTCCTTTGGATTTCCCCTTTCCCCCATGTGCTTTCAACCTCTGTATACATCTTGTCATCCTTTTGTTTTTTCAGCCCGTCCCTCTATTTCTCTGTAGTT
>KV751323.1:6619426-6632987 GCA_001698575.1 Mola mola | reverse complement strand
CTGCTTTTCTCTCTCTTCAAACCTTTTGCTTGTTTTTCCACCCTCCCCCTTCGCTTCCTTGTTTTACCTTTTGTTGTGAGCATGTCATTATTTCTCTCTCTCCTTTTACCCCCTTTTAGATCTATAACCTGATGAAATTCGACAGCTACACACGCTTCCTCAAGTCCCTGCTGTTCCAGGAGTGTATGCTGGCTGAGGTGGAGGGCAGGCCCCTGCCTGACCCCTACCACATTCCCAGCAGCCCCACCTCCAAACACAGCACCACGGGCTCCGACCGCTCCAACCTCTCCACACCCAAAAAGGTAACACAGCACAAAGTCTTCCCAAACCCTTCCAGTCAGGATTAAAATGAAAATGCTGTCACTGTTCAATTGGATGACAGTCACAGAGTGTTTCTTAATTCCGTAAAGTGAACCTGACTTGAAAAAGCTCATAATCATTCAGAAGGTGGAATGATTCCATTTGTATTGTGTTTTACAATGGGCTTGCACTGAGCATTTCATAGGTTCTGTATGTGTGTATCTGTTACGATGTTCCCTCTTCGTTTGTGCCGTTTGTGTATTACAGGAGGACAAAAAGAGCAAGTCAGGCCGATCGTTAAACGAGGACAGCCGAGACGATTCTGGAGACCGGAGAAAAGGCATGTTCTTTTCCTGGTCTCGGAACAGGAGCTTCGGCAAAGGCCCAAAGAAGCGAGAGCTGGCCGACTTCAACTACAGTCAGTAGTTTTATCAGTTTCGAAGAGTCCAACAGTTCACTCTAAACAACATGCTTTCGTCTTTCATGTTTCGAATTGTCCCCTTTTATTAATAATTTTTTGAATATTACTAATGTTTTCCAGATTTCTCCGGCAGCAACGGTCGCCGTGAATCCCAGGGTTCGCTGTCTTCGGGAGCCAGTCTGGAGCTGGGGATGTCGGGGAGGAACGAGGTCAGTCTGATAGGAGACATTTAGATAGATAGCTGTACTTTATTCATCCCAAACTGTGAAATTACAGTTGCGGCAGCAGCGTGACAATCAGTAACACAAGAGCATACAACATTCTATACCTAGTAAAAAAGTTTGTTCCAGCATGAAGCGGCTTTGTCTTTTCCCCTTTTCCTCTCATTTTATCTGCTCAAACAAACGATAGTTTATCTTCCTGCCTTCCTCCATTTGCATCGTCTGGCAAGTTTTAAATCCTCTGCTCACTATCTCTTCCCCTCTTTGTGGCTCCGTCTTCGTTTTCTTCCCCAGGGGGATGTTTCCCGTGGTGCACTATCAGTGTCAGCAGAGCGTGGCGGAGGCAGCGCCCCCTTGAGGCAGTGTAACATAAGCTTGCCGGATGGCTCGTGTTGCTCGGTGCCTCTGAGGGCTGGAGTGTCGATCAGGGACCTGCTGCTGGGTCTCTGCGAGAAGCTCTGCATAAACATGGCAGCCATAGACCTCTTCCTGGTCGGAGGAGAGAAGGTACAACACAATGGGATCTTGAGCTGTCACAAACACCTTCTTAATTTAGGCTTTAAAGCTCTTATACAAATGATCAGCAAATTACATTTGACCAAAACAAATAAAGAATTTTGAAGCGGCATTAATTAACATTTTACATAAACCACAGGACAAAGGATTATTAAGAGAAAGAAGAAGAAAGATTGTAGTGTAGTGTATTGCTTGTGGTGATGAAGCACAGTTGCGTCTTTGGGCTCATTGCTTTGGTTTTATGGCCTGTATCTCTTTTCATTCAGTCTAACTCTTCACACACAGTATTTTCAACATGTTTAGCAGCTTAAATAAATGAGTACAACTGCCCACCAAGAAGCATTTTGTGTTAGCCAGGGGCTCAGAGAGAAGCAACAACTATGTCTTGTGCTGTTTTATTTGATAGCCCCTCGTCATATGTTGGAGTTATTCAACAAGATGGACATCTTTCATGGTCCCTTATCTGTGTCTGTCTCTCTTTTAGCCGCTTGTTTTGGACCAAGACTGTCTGACGCTGTGCTCTCGTGACCTACGGCTAGAAAAACGCACTCTGTTCAGGTACACTAACACCTAGTAACCTGCATAAGCTTTCTAACATTTAGGAGTTGGATACTGTGCTTAAAGCTGAGACTAAAGCACAAAATTGTGTTTTCTCACTTTTCAGACTCGACTTGGTTCCTATAAACCGTTCGGTGGGTCTGAAGGCAAAGCCCACCAAGCCAGTAACTGAGGTCCTCAGGCCTGTGGTGGCCAAATATGGCCTGCACCTCTCTGACTTAGTGGCACGCATTGTGAGTCCCTCCTCCCCAAATTTGGATAATTCCTACAGTATTACTGCTTCTTGTCACTGACACAGCGCCACAGACCCAATCAGACAATGGGCGAGCATTGTTTGTCGCTGTTTTCTGATGTTTACGAAAGACAAAAAATTAGTATTAGAATACGAATTTGTTTTCAGTAAACGTCAGAAGCAGTTGAAAACAGTGCTGATTGTGTCTGGGCAGCTCTATCAGTCATGAGAAGCAGAAGCATTGTTTTATACAGTATTTTTAGGGTTACAGAGTCTAAAGCACATGGGCGTTTACTGTAGTTATCAACTTTGTGTTGCCAGGCAACACAAAATTCAAAATGTGTAATAACATTTTGAATGTTGGTAGTGGCAACAAAAAGCCATTTTACTTCCAACACTCCTTCATGACCTCTCCCATTACAATGTACTGTATATCCTTGCCAAGCTAATTGGTCCAACCAAACTCGGTAATAGGCTCCCTTTACACCTGGCATTAAAATGTTTGTTGTGTTCAGATTCCCATCGAATGGCGCTTGACCAAAAACATTTACTCCTGGTATTAACATCCGTCTCTGGCGTCCACATCCGATTATGCTCCTCCCCTGAACACGCATTTCTGGCAGCAGTCTACGCCGTCTCATCCTTCTATCGTCTGCACCAGCCGTGGCTGGGGAGAGAGCTGCTTCACGCCACTGTCGAGTTGTTGTATGAGGATTGGAGAGGCATTCGTGTTGAATATAGTCACAATGCCTCCCCGACCACTTTCGGAAGCAGATGGGATCAGTCTCTAAAACATTTAGTGTTTTTATACATGTACTTTCATGTGGTCAAGCACGATCCGATCACAGAAAATACATTTCACTGCCTGGTGTAAAGGGGGCCATAGAGTAATTTATAACGAAATATTTGTTTCTGAAGTTCTAGAAACTCAAAGTTCAGGAAATGGGACTTGGGTTAATAAATACCTGAATTCTCCATTACTTTCCAATGTGTCTGTCTTATGCAGAGTGGGGAGTTGGAGCCATTAGATCTAGGTCTTCCTATATCTAACCTGGATGGACTGCGAGTAGTACTAGACATAGCTGAAAACACTCCTGGAAAAGGTAAAGGGACAAATGCTGAAAACCTTACATGCCTTGACTGTTTTATCTTGATTGTCACGTTAGCATCTGAATCTCTGTGTGCTGCCTCTCCTTTCTTCAGCAGACAAGCAGAAGGTAGTAGTCCCGTCGACAAGCAGAAACCAATCAACAGTAAGACCTCCTCCACATTCTTATTTCCGGTTTCCTCCCTCTCTGGAATGTTCCATAACACACCAAATGTCTCCACTTCCTGGTTCATGATGTCACGCCACTAAGTGTCTCCCCTGCTCGTCTCCAGTCACCGTGTGTCTCTTTGCAATGTGTTCAAAGGTTTGCGCAGGTGTATGATGTGTGTGTGTGTCTGGCAGTGTCCGGGCCGTGCGTTACTGTCTGTGTGCACTGTTTCTGTGGGGCAGTGAGCCTCTTCACACTCTCCAAGTTCCTAATGTTCCATCGTCGTGGTCTGCCTGTTGGCTGAACGAGTCGTCGACTTTTCTCTCTGGGTTTCATGTTTTTTTTTTTTTTTTTTGTTCTTTCTCTTTCTGTAAAGAACCCAGTGGCCGGGCAATAGCAGTCCGGCTTCACACAGCCTTTTCTGAGTCTAACAACTTTTTCAAAACTCCCTCTCGGCACCCTGGAAGGTCTTGTGTTGTCGGTGGCGGTCGTACTTTAGGTTGCTTTCTGGGGGTTATTTTTGGCTTATTTTTAGATATTTAACTTGATGAATGATCATCTCAAGTAGTCATTTATTGTTTCTGGGTTGATTTTAGGTTTCTTAACTGAACTCTTTTCCTACTTGAAGAGCAGTAGAGTGACTTGAAGTAAACAGTTGGTGTGTCCGGTGTTGTAGTGGGTGTTACTGTTACACTCCATGTTGGCAATGCTCAGTACATTGTTTGTTTGTAGTTTTTTTGGGATATTGTGGTTGTCTGAATAGAACATCCCACCTGTGTTTTGGTCAGAATTTATCCAAAAATAACAAAAATACATTAAAAAAAAAAGCTCATTCTCATAATATATTGTAATCTTAAGTGAAATATGTGCCCCCATCAAATTGTTCCCATTTTGTAATTTGTGACCCCCCCTCCCCCCACCACCATCAGTAGATGTAGTCCCCCCACGTGTTGTCATTACTTGTGCCCATGCTCGCACTGCCATGACTCACCAGGGCTCTAATGCCCCGCTCCGCTCTCCTTGTGGCCTCCAGGGGGAGGACAGGCCGTCAGGGAAAGCCGGTTCAGCCCACCCCCATGGGGCAAATGGCAAGGCTGGGCCCAGCCCTGACACAAGCAGCCAGGCCTTACCCAACCACTCTGTTTCTCTCCATAAGGCTCCGGAGAAAAGAAAGCAGAAAAAGATTAATATAGACGAAGCTGAAGGTAAAGACTGAACGACCGACTTCCCTCTCTCTCTCTCTCTCTCTCTCTTTTGTGTTTGTAACTCTGTTACCGTGACAACACTAACCTTTTGCCTGTCTGCAGTATTGCAGAAGCAGCACCAAATGCTAGCTACATGTAGTCCCCTCTGCTCATACTGGATGTAGCTTTGACTTGGCTAACTGATTAATACACCCCCTGCTGCATGTTTTCTCAGTCACAATGAGCTGTTTTTCAATCTGTCAATTTTGGTTGGTTACTCATCTGTGTGTATGTGTGTGTTTGTGCACGCGCGCGCCCGCAGAGTTCTTCGACCTCATATCCAAAGCTCAGAGCAACCGAGCAGACGACCAGCGAGGCCTGCTAAACAAAAGCGACCTGCAGCTCCCAGACTTTCTGCGCCTGTCGCCGGTGGCAACCGAGCAGGCTGCGCCCCCTCCGTACGACCCCGAGCCCAGTTGCTCCACCCCTTATTCCCATAACACCAACAATGGCAGCTTCCCTAGTAGCGGTCGCCAAGGCAATAAGGCGAACAGCAACGACAGGGGAGGAAGAGGAGGCAGCGGCCACTTGCTCAACGCGAGCCATCAGTCCCACAGCTTGGATTCTGCACTGGGCATGGAGGGTGGCGGGGGCAGGAAAGCCAGACCACCTCCTCCGTTTCCTGGCACCATCTCCCCCATCCACCCATCCCAGGCTGGCCTGCGCTGTCCCCTCCAGGACTCTGTCAGGGGAGAGTTGGTCCAGATGCTGGAGGAGGACACCCTGTCTGATCTGACTCTGGTGGGAGAGGGGGACATTAACAGCCCCAGCCTCAACTACATCAGCCCCTCAGCCCTACAGTGCAGACGCCACCCGCGGCCCCATCAGCAAGCACAGGACGCTCGGCCTAGCTCAGGTACTTCCCCTGTGTGAACCCTTCAAACTTTTGAACTTGTACCTCTTTCCTTCACCTGACTGAAAGCGGGACAGTTTGAAGGTCCTCGTCGGTCTGAATGGCCCTTGAATGCATCCAGGACTCCTGCTATAAATCTATTTAAAACAATTAGCACGCACATAATTCCATTTTCAAGTGTCCCATACAGTAGGTAATGTGAATGACTGGACTGAGGCTCATCACATGCTGTAGACGTGTTCTCGCAGTCAGACAATGGATGTAGTGATTCGATGCAGTCGTGTTTGTACTAGTTGGCAACAACTGTCAAGTCAACAACAACCCTGATAGGAAATACATCAGACATGTGAAAGGAGGAAAGATGGATGCATTAAGGACAAGGATGTCACTTGTCTCTGGAATTTCCCTGCATGGTTTGTATCTGTGTGGACTTGCTGTGGATTTCTGTATGGAGCCTTGATGGCAGGATGAAATGGTGACGACCGGTGCCAAACCCCCTCCGTTCCCGACTCCCCCATGTACAGAATTTAACGATGCACTTTAGCCAACTACAAACAAGACTTTAAACAGCTTAAAATGTTTTTTTTTTCCTAACCTTTTCATTGTTCGTTCATGCTACAGGCGGTTAAGCTGCCACACGTTCAGAAAGACTAAAACTCGCTGTTCCCAATCCGCAGTGTATGGAGACTATGCTACTGCACTTTCAAGTGGACTCTGCATTATTGTAAACGGGCTTCTGAGCGCACCGCTTGCTGACGGCCACAAACATGTGCGGCGGTACCACGACCGCGCGCATTCGCTCAGCTGTTCTTTGCCGACTCGAGCACAGTGCATTCTGTGTTTCCACTCCCTCCAGGCGTTTCTCGTGTCGTTCACATAGATTCATGTCGTGAAGACGAACTATAGAGAGGATGCGCGCAACTTCTGCTCTGTTTACGAGCAGTCTTCTCTCCACCTTCTCAATTTTTCTTCCTTGCACTACATCACACAGCTGTTTTTTATTAATTCCAGGCAAGCGACTCGCCATCGCTCTAGCCGGTCTTTAACCGGCAGGCTTGTAGCCGCCCATACTTGCTGAAGCAAATCAAGCCAATTTAATCTTACTTTACCTGTGCTATTAATTTATCCAACATCCTTTTCATCTTTACAGTCGACAGTATTTGTATATATAAACTCGGTGGAGAGAGCATATTGCTGTAGCCTCAGTGCAGCCATGCTGTTTCTTCACTTGTATCACAATAGGAATCGCTCCTATGTTCTGCTCAGATGACTGTACTGTCTGTAAATAGATGAAATAAATGTTTTAAAGGTTGAACTCTCCGTACAGCTTCATGTGACAGCCTCCTTTCTTTTTTATTTATTTTTAAAAAGACTTATTCTGAGCGTGTGCTTGAATTAGTCCTCACTGACCTGGGACCTGTGTTTACATGCAGTTTTTCCATTTAATGTTAATGTTTATATGCATGTTGGGATCATAAAGATACAGGATATGACCATGGGAATGTCCAACAGTGGAATATAACAGCTTTGGGGTGTAGGAGCTTAAGTATTTCCATTTTCTGATTTATTTTTACTATTATATGACATTTCAGAGTGAAATATCAAGTTTCACCGCGTTTAATCTTATGGTTATAGTTGCTAGTTGTTTGGCAGATTAAAGGCTTTGATATAAAATCTACGACGGCTACAACTTTAAACTCACTGCGTCTCAAATTCAAAATGTTGTGATGAAAGAACCTTTAATAATTCTAGGCTCATTGAAACAAAAGTTTTAAGCATTTTACTTTTTATTATGGCTTACAGCTTAAAAAAAACCCTCCACAAAATAGAATATTTTTCTGTAACTATATAAGCGAATCAAAATCATCAAAATTAAAAGCTTGAAATATTCTGTATAATTAATATTGAGCATATAAAAAACTTTTTTCTGTGATATTGTACTTTGTATGTTTAAGGGCCACATTGAGGAAAAATTGTTTTTGTTTTTTTCTTACATTATGAGAATAAAGTCATAATGTGAAGAGTTTTAAAATTACAAGGAAAAAGGTTTGAGGGGGGGAAAAAAAACTTTCAAACTTCTCGTAAGATTACAGGATTTTATGCAGAAATAAAACCAGCAGGTCCTTGCACAGCCTCCAAAAAGGCGAATTCCTCCAATTCTGTATAGTTCTCTTTGGAATAAGCAGTTTCTTGCGAATTCTTTTCAAAGTACTGATACTGACGATAATGTGGTGCCGATGTGCCGAAAGACCAAGGATTTCCCTGTTTGTGAAGTTCAGTGTAAGTGACAAAGTTCTCCACAGCCCTCGTTACGGCGCAGGGGACTTATCTTCTGATAGCTAAAGAAACCAAATCAAATTGCAACTTTTTTCTCTTTTCTCATATTTTGAGTTTATTCTCTTAAATTAATGACTAAGATTTTTTTTTTTTTTTCCTTCACTATGGCCTTAACACTTAATATTTTTTAAAATGCCTAAGTATTCATGTAGTAAAATGCATTACACCATCCAGGATTAATACTCCTGTCCTCACATTTTGCACAATAAAAAGACTTTCTGATCTTTTCTAATAAGGATCCAGTAGTAAAATAAACAAGTTCCCTGCCACATAGTGAAGGTTTTTACATTTAAATACTTGGCTGGTAGTGTCTGTCCTTCTAGATTTTTACTTGTAATAGGCTATTCTTTGATTGTTTTTGTGTTCTTAAACATCTGAGAAGTCGTCCTCCCACAGGGAATAACTACCCAGGATAAAGCAAGCTCAGTCTCAGGCTAACAAACCCAGGTTTTGTTATTCTCAAACTGATGTACAGCTGTTTTAGTCAAGATGACAAAGTGTGATGAATTCTTTATTTTTTTGTTCTGTTTTTGACCTCTATACAGCACTCTTATTCGTCTTGATATTCCTCTCCCTCTCGCCTCTTCTGTGTGCGCGTGCAGGATGAGGCTTTTGTTTCGGGGTACAAAGGCTGTTGGGGGGGTTGGGGTATTAGCTATGCATGGGTTCTCCTCTGCTCAATGCCTTGTTAGGCAATGTTTGTCATGCCGGGCTCTTGGGTAGCACACAAACAAAACTGGGTTCTGTTTCCTCCCTCACACACACACACACTTCATAAATGCTGGTGCCCGTGTGCTACCACAGAGCATCTATGTCTGCCTGTCTCGTTTGCATCACATGATGACCGTGGCCGTTCTCATCAGAAGTTCTCAGTGTTGTGTATGTGCTCAGAGACTCGTGTGTGTGTGACGGCAGCAGTAACTGTAATTAATGGGTCCATATTATCCAGACCGACATATTGGCACAGAAAGACTGACAGAGATGAAATATCTCCGCCTCTGTCTTCCCACACAGCAATACAAAAGAGCCTCCTGTCTGGCTGTGACGTGCGACGAGCCCGAGAGATTTTTAAACTTGATATCAGCAGCCTGTCAGGGTCAATGAGAACATGTATCAGCGAGGACTTTGGATATGTAACTTGGCTCTTTTGGTGTGTTACACGCTTTTCAGATGACGATCACAACACAGCTCGCTAAAAAAATGTTGAAAGTCATCATTTTGGCTGAGATTTCTGTGAGTTAAACCTGTCCCTGGGTGTGAATCTTGTTCTGCAGCTGCAGGACTTGGTGAATTATCCAATTGTTGATGTAACTGGATGGGAAGCCCCGTTCATGGAGCCAGATTCCGGCTCGGTGTTTTCATTCAGTGGCTCTGGCCAACAAAATAATAAGTGGAGCAGCACAGTTCAGCTTCTCATCAGAAATGGCCCCATCTGCTGGTGAGAGAAGGAATGGGAGGAAGGAAAGCTGGGAAGAGGCAAAATAAATTTCTCCTTTATATTTTGTACCGACTTTTTGAGTTGCTAGTCTGTTTTACATTTACGTCACAATCTTTAAATGCTCTGCAACACCCACATTGGTCTGTCCTATAAAAAACCCTAAAGACGGCTGCGGTCAAATGTCTTGACCCTAATTTCACCAGGGTGGAAAATGTCATGAGGTCAAGGAGTGATGTGAAGGATAACTCAGGAGAGTCGGGGTTGCCAGGAATTACTTTCCTGTCATAAAGAAGCGTATGGTGACCACCTCTCCTCCTTCCAAGTCCAGAAGCTTCCTGAGCAGGATTGGCTGTTAAAGCCAAAGCCAATGTAGAACAAAGCGACGTGTGAAAATCCATGTAGACCAAGAGAGAGTTAAGTCTTACTCTGTGTCCTCATAATTCTTCTCTTGCAAGGCTAATCGTGAAACACAGCTTTTGAAAAGAGCCGCTGCTTTCATTACGTTACTTCTGGTTGAGTAATAATCAGACATGGCTGTACCACTTACTGCACTGCACGGTACAAAATGTGCACTCTACTGCAGCCATGCTAACAAATCTGCCCACTGGGGCACAATGATGCGCTGAGCTGCTAAACCACATGTATTAGTGTTAGCGTACACATTTAGCACTTTCAAAGGTGGCCCATCTAGTCGTTTCCCAGACATCTCTCTCAAAACCACAAATTTGATGGTTAAGTCACACTTAGAGACACTCGATGGCAGAGGGGACATTGCCATTCTTAAAGTTGGCCCTCATTTTTCCTCTCAGTTCCTTTCCTGTCTGTGATTGAGATGAAGAGTTTGTCACAGAAGCAATCGCATTCATGATGGCTGAGAAATGAATGTTACATCACATCAACGTTATCAGTGACACAAGTTCTTTTCCTGCTCTTACAAGTCAAATGTCCGATAAAACAGGGCAAACCAATTTAGTGGCTATGAAATGAATAAGGTCTGAGGTTAAAAAAAAAAATAAAATCACATGATTATTAAAGATTAGAGTCATGCCAGCAACCAGAAGGCAGAAAATTCATCCCTCTGCCAGCAGATGGCAGCAGTCTGTGTTACGATGTGGTGAGAGAGTGTGTGTTCACCAGGTCTCACACACACACACACACACACACACCGAGCACCAGCTAACCCTCTTTCCCATGATGTCATAGCCAAGAGCCAGCATGGGAATATCTGTCACATTCACTTAATATCCTGCTGCCACCCGGCTGTGTGTGGGTGAGTGTGGGTGAGTGAGGGAACAGCTGGTAACAGGGAGAATACAGTTAATCCCACTATTTATCCATCTTTTCTGTACATAAACATATCAGAAACACTTTGAGGGAATTTCTTCAAATTTGGCACAAATATTCACTTGTACTAAAGGATGAACAGAGTACTTTGGCACTTTTATTGGCTGAATTACAGACTTTTGCCAACGAAAGCTGAACATTTTGCTCTTATTCTGTGTTTCCTCTGAGTTTTCTTTGCATGTGGATTGTTTGCTGTGATGGTTCGTCTTTCGTCTTTGTTTTCTGCTCGGTCTGTGTCTTTAAGCAGCCTCTTCTTCCTCAGGTACAGACAGACACAGACAGAGAGGGAGGGGAAGAGGAGGAGTCCTTAAAAATGCCAAGCAGAAGAACAACATCTTCCCACCCCGTCCCCCCCTCTCCGTCTCCTCCTCCATCTCGGCCTCCTCTTCGCTCACGTCGAAAATCCAAGTCCCCTTCCTCGCGCTCCAACCGCCTAACCCCAAAACGGGCCTTGGACTTGGACAAGATTGGAGTCACGTCTGGCCCAGAGGACAGCAGGCAAACCTGCAGAGGCTCCCGGGACCTCCGGTGCTCCCAGTTGGACAGGAAGCGGGAGGGCGTGGCCTTGGAGCTTCGTCACTGTGGCAGCAGGACGAGGTCGACGGTGTACCAGACTTCAGACTTGCCCTCCATGGTCACAGCCAAGAGGCAGCTGGAGCAGAGCGAGGGCAAAGGCCATATCGACCGGAGTAAAACGAAAGCAACGTTCGTTTGAGGAGCAGGCGTTTGTTCGGAGAATGTCTGCTCGGCTCATGTGGTCGACCCTGAACACGCCCAGACATCCGAGACACACTGCGGCGGGAGAATCACACCGTCCAAATTCCACACTGCTTACACACTCCCAGAATGTACTGTGTGCCGGAGGAAGTGCACTTAAAGGAGAGTTCAGATATTTTACAACCTCGGCTCTAAAACTTCACAAAATAGATGAGCAAATTCCTTAAAGTAGATTTATTCCAATTTAAGTTTGCTTGTCTTTGGTAAACATTGGACAGCAGTAACTTTTGGTTTATACTGTATTTTTACAGTTATTGAGTCAAAAGCACAGCTGCGTTTCACTCAATATCTATTCCATGTTACCAGACGCTTGAAATAACATTTTGAGCGTTTTTAGGAGTGAAAAATCGATTTACTGTGCCATCCCATATTATAGCCTTGTCCAGCTAATTGGTCCTAGTGTCCAAAGATGTATTTTGTAAAATTGTAGACCAGGAAGCTGGGCCAAGGTTGAATTATTCAGGAATTCTCCTTTGAAGATATGGGGGAGTGTCTGCTGGCAGAAATGGAAAAATAATGTTCAGAATCATGTTTTCATTGGTGTATAATCACCTGTAATGAGAGAGTTACAGTGTTTTATTAAACAGTATCCAGATGTGTTGCTCTACCATATTTCTATAGAAGATGAGAGCTAATAAATCAAACGGTGACTTTAGAGAGGGCCGTTGCCAGTTTTCCAGCAGCCATCGTAGGTTCGCCAACAGGCCAGGGAGGGGACGCTGAAGGGAGGTGTCCTCAATTGGATGCAGTCTGCAACCTCTCCACTAGGTGGCAATGAAGCCTACAGACACTCTACCTTTAAAACAATTTTGAGGGACTCTTACGCGAGTATTTACAATCGAAGCTCTACTTTTGTATTTACGCGTACACAATTTGGAGGGGAACATTTTTACTCCAAATTTTTTTTCATCAATAATATTTATAGGCTAATACAATAATAACTCAATAATCTGATATTGCATTACATGTTGCCTACTTTGTTTTTTTATTCAAGCTTTTCAGAAGCAATACTCTTACTTGTATGGAGTTATTCTTTTTGAATTGTATTTTATATATTGAAGAGTTTGATTGATATGTATTAACTTACATTCATATCTTGTTTGTTGACCAGAAAAAAAGCATTTCTGAGCTTTATATAGTACATAATACATTAAAATAGCATGTAATATGGAATTGGAAGAACATTTGAGAATGCTCAAGAAGAGTTGTTATAACAAAATCTTCTTTGTGTTGTGGCATCCATCTGTATTTTGCAAGGACACTCCAGCGATTTAGTACTGCTGTCCAGGGAACAAGAAGCAAAGGATGAAATATTCTGACCCTGAAGCACTGAAAATGTTGGACATCTTCTGCAAACCTTGTCTTCATTCACAGGTTAGCGGCTTTGATCGCTCTGACACATCATCACTGGTTTCCAGACACGTCCAAGAACTAATCTGTGCCTCAGTGCCTCTTTATAAAGAGTAATTCCAATTCATTTTTTTCAAACAAGTGCCAGCAGGCATTCTTAGTCCAGCACACGAGAAGGCCGTGTGAAGAAGTGTTAGTTCTTGTGTTTCCTGGAACTTAATCTCAGCCCGTTCCCTGAATTCACATGTCATCCCCGAAACAAATTATCTTCACCTCACCGAGGCCCTCATACCAGCCGCAAAGCATCCAGTTGTGGGTCAATGTTTAAGGTTTCACTGAGAGAAACGGTGAATCTGTGAGCAACAGCTGGACCGCTGCATTCCCTTTCAGCCAAACTACCCCAAATCCTGTAGAATCAGCGAGTTATTGTTTCAGATTTTAAAATATCTGCTCATTTTACATCTCTTAATCTTCATTATTTTTCCTGCAGGCTTCTCCAGCTTAAAGTGGCTTTCCACAGACGGGACCGAGCATTAATGGCAGCATGAATTCCTGTCTAATGGGTTAAGTGAGAGGTGCTCGAGCTATGAGCCATTGATCCAATTAGCTGCGTTGTCAACAATACGGGTTTGACGCAGGATGACAACTGCGGGGGGCGGCTGAAGTCTCTCCCCGCCTCGGAGCGCAGGGCGGCGGGGGCGGGGGCCCGGGCTC
>KV751323.1:6603879-6619153 GCA_001698575.1 Mola mola | reverse complement strand
AAATTTGTTATGCAAAAAAAAAAAATAAAATAAAATAAAATAAAAAAATCAACATTGCATTATGGATTGTCTTCATTAAAGAATTAAAAAATATAAATGACACCACGGGTACCCAGGCCTATCCAAGCAATCAGTGTGGCACAATAAGCTGAGAACTTAAGAGCAGACATAATTGATGACTTTAATTTTGAGATCCTCTCCCCTCTCCTATCCTCTCCCATCATGCCTGCTTCCCAGTCCTCGTGGACACTTCACAGCCTGGATTAAACATATTGATCACCTACACCTAGCCGGGTGGAGAGGCTAAGCAAATTAAGCGAACGACTCCACAACCAGGATTGTTTCTCGGACAAACTTCCCTCCCAAAAGCTACCAAAAGGCAGGCAGACAGTCCTCAGGCCTTCCCCATACGGCCATGTGTCTGGATGGCGGATAGCCTGCGATTGCTGGTTGAGATAAATTCCAAGATGTTTGCTTTTACAACGTCCACGTGTGTGGACGAGAGAGAGAGCATGTGTGTGTGTGTGTGTGTGTGTGTGTGTGTGTGTGTGTGTGTCTCTGAGTGTGAGACTGAAAGAGAGCCCAGAGGATTGACAGTTCTAGCAGTCATTACACGCTGGATTGAATGCTAGATTAGTCCAAAGTGGCTCAGGGTCAAGCGGCTGCCTGCTCCCTTTTGGCACTCAATGACTTTAATACCCGTCACTGTATTAGTCAATTACTTCAAAGGCGAGGCTGCCCTCTCGGTACCCCTCCCACGAGTCCTGACTCCACACCCTCCGAAGCATCAACTTTTTATTGTATCTGTTTTTGAGTTTACTTTATATGATATATCTCTGGGGAAAAAAAGGGCTGGAAACAAACTGTGTTTTATAAAATCGTGCCACACAGTCTATGCAAATTTAAACATGCAAAACACTCCTTTATTCCAGCCTTTATATACTGTATATAGATGTGTTAGTTACTAATTTCACAATCAATTGATCCTTTGTTCTATATTGTATTATATATTGTATGTATTGCAGTACTGGTTCAGTATTGGCTCCAAGAAAAAAAATCCACTGCTGTGAACCAAGCAAAGGAGTCTAATCATCGAGGAATCAAATTTTCAGATGAAAACATGGGATTTAATTAAAATGCTAACCCGTAAATAAATAAGCAGGAAAAAAAGGCTTTAAGTTTTTCAGACTTTTTGTCCTCTACCATTACGTGAGCCGTCTGCTCTCCAGCTCTCTACGGTTCCTTCTGTCTATCACAGCTGCACTCCTCCCATTAGCTCTGATGTTAAATTGCTCTTGTGTGATTGTGTCATCGGGCTCTTCCTTCCCTTTCTCTTGGGTGATTGATATGACCTTTAGGTACACCGGCTTACAATTACTGTCACCAAGAAATTGAATTATTAGCTTTCTCTGCCAACAGAGCCGCAGGTAGGTGGTTGGTAGTTGAGAGTAAAATGCTGTAATTACTTAGCTAAATTGCCATATTATATTTTTCGCCACTTCCTTTCCTTTTTTCATTCTTCCTGGTGAGCGATAAAAGCAGGGTAAAAAAGAAAAGGTGTTGAGCTGTGAAGCGAAAGAATGATTTTTGAAGGCCTCCTTAAACGTTTTCAAGTTTTTGATTATCAATAGGGACAATTTACAGATCTTTAGCAAGGTTTCAGGGGGAAAGGTCACACATGTTCTTGCTTTTTGCCACTTTAGCCGATGGTCAGTCTGGTTTTATTTTTCCGTTTTTCTCTTTAAGTGTCCCAAACTGTGTGGAATCGTATTGCTCTGGCATGGCCCTCCTCCTTATATCACACACAGAACTGGCACATACGCAGTAGAAAAGCCAGGCTGAACGGAATTGTTATACATCCTCTGCTCCAGATCGGCACAAGCAAGCGCTTTTCTTTGCATAGCAGCTTGTATCGCGTGCCTGTCAAATGCTGCAGTTTGATTACAGTATCTTGCTATTTAGCAAACGCCTAAACTGCGCTGTCGTTAATTAGCCAGCATTCGATGGGGATGGATGATTGCAAAGGCCTTTAAAAGGTCACATGTGTTCCTCACAGAGCCAGAAGAGGCTGAGGTTGTACACGCTGATTAAAAAAAAAAAGCAAAATATATACGACAGGAGGGGAGAAAGCAGTCCACCGAGCCCCTGGCATTGTCATCCCTGCTTGCGCATCTGTGTTAACCTTTTCATCTCTTCTCTAAATACACAGATGCATGCATACATGCACAGAGTAAACACTCTTTAAAGAAAAAAAAATGAGGCATACATTCTGCCTTCACACTATTTGCCTTAATCTCAAATGTCAAAACGTGTTCTCAGGAGACCATTTGTAATTAGCGTCCATTGTATGTGTATAATGAATGTGTTTTGGTACAATGTAATGAATACAAATGCTGGTTACTTACTGTAAATGAAGTCAAACTATGAATCCATAAAGATGCATTCAGCTGTCTGAAACCACACAGGCTGTTCAAATGTATACACCTTAGTCAATAAAACAAGGGATATAGGCCAACATTTGCACATCTGAACTGAGATTTAAAGGTCTTATTTAGAATGCTGCAAGTAAAAGATATTAGCAACTGAGATCCAGGAACTCTGAGAATGTAGTTTTAGCTAACTTCAAGAACAACAATGGATTTTGGAAATGGTTGTTTTGAGGTAGGGATGTAGGAATGAAGTAAGGGCCCCGACATGGGCATTTTTTGACTGATCGGGGATCAGCAATCACCCTCATCACATCTCCCCATACATTTACGTCGTTGAGTACAATTTTTTGCAGAATGGAAGAGATATACTCTATTAGGAAAATAAAAATCCACTTACCAGTGCACAACGAATCTCATTTGTGCTGCAAAGGATTCGAATTTTGGGTTTTCATGGTCCTGGACAAGAGAGCCATGTTGCTTGGCTGCATCCGAAGGAACCTTCAAATCCTTGTTGTGCTGCTGTAATCCAGCCCTCAAAGGGGGCCAGCAGGGTTTAGGATCAGAGGGAGGGTAAGTGATGTACATGAAGTTTGTATATACAGTATACGTATATATATCTATATATATATTGTACGAGTGCTTGAGTACTCATTCACAAAGTATACAAGTACTCTAACATTGAAATTAGGGAAAATACCCATCTCAGTGAAAACTACAACTAGAAAAAAGCCAACGACCTGATCTGTCAGATTAGAAGTGGCAGGGCTGAGTGTTTGTAGAGGCTTGGTTACAGTGATGAGATGCAGCTGGTGTGGCTGTTCTCTGACTCCAACACACCTGCAGGCAATCTCTCACACACACACACACACACACACACACACACAGGGAGAGAGCTGCTCGGAACCATGACAGAAGATGACGGATACAGTTGTCGTGGAGGGACAAGTCAAGTTTAGAGATGGAAAAAAGGTCAATTCCTGCGATATTCCTCTCATTGTGAGATTTAGACATGTCGCTCCACACTTCTGAGCAACACACACACACACACACACACACACACACAGGGAGAGAGCTGCTCGGAACCATGACAGAAGATGACGGATACAGTTGTCGTGGAGGGACAAGTCAAGTTTAGAGATGGAAAAAAGGTCAATTCCTGCGATATTCCTCTCATTGTGAGATTTAGACATGTCGCTCCACACTTCTGAGCAGACCGCAGGGACATGCTTTTGCCTTTTACTCACTCACAAACTTGTCCACAACCTCTCCACAGTGGAAGACGCGCTGGGTCGTCCTGCGGAAGCCCTCCCCGGTCGCAGGTAGGAGGCAAACCCGCTTTGATTTCTTCTCTCTTTAAGTTCTGTTTTTACAGTCAGCCCTCGTTAACGCCACCAAAATGTGACCGGCGACAGAGACGTCGCGGGGTCGTCCGTGCCTCTCGTTCGGCGCTAATCTTGCCTGGTTTACTGCGTTAAAACCCATCACAACCCGCCGATTGTTGTCTCGGCTGTGCCTCAAAACCGCGTCGACACGTGGTGAGAAGCAACGCGGCGGCTGAACTGATCGATTGGATTCATGTGATCGACCAAACCCTCCTTCGAACTGTGCAGGGAAAACAAGAGACCATGAGAACCGCCTGCCCCCCTTCGAATTAAGAGTCTTGATTTTAGACCTGGAGGGTTTCATTTTAGTGAGGTGGATTTATGGTTTAGTATGAACAAGCCACTCAGCTGAAAACATAAACTGCTGTTTCATTATAGTCGAAAAACAGCGTTTATTTTAAACCTGAAGAATCCTGTGAGGACAGACAACGACTCAAGCTGGGGGCCGTGCTGGTCAGGGTGGTGGGAATAATGTGTGTGTGTGTGTCTCCATCCATGTGCTGCACTTCACTCTTGTCTTTCATCGTCAGCTGTGCCAGCAGATCAGTCCATTGTTTTAAGGTTCAGTATGGCAGCTGCGCCCTAAACACAAGCAGGCACGCAGCTGAGATGAGAAAAAAACAAAAAAATGAGACCCCATTGTTACTCTGTATTGTGCCATTAATCACAAAATGGACTTTTAAGCCTGTAAGTCTTCAAAGCCCCTCACTGTGTGTGTATGTGTGTGTGTGTGTGTGTGTGCGCGTGTGTGTGTGTGTGTTGCGTGCGTGCGTGCGCATCAGACTGCCTCTCTGTGCTGGTGTACAAGGAGAAGAAGAAAGGGAAGGAGAGCGGCAGCGGCCACAAGGAGAGGCTCAATGTGACCCTGGAGGTGGGTTCAGCTGCCTCTGCCTCTGATCTCAAGTGCAAGCAAATGGCCCCGTTGGCAAGTTCATTTGTTTACAGCTCTTTAGCGTTGTTGCATCACACGATTGGGCCGTCTGCTGCTGACACTGCTCGAAGTGCAGCCCAGATTAAGTGAAGGCCGTCGACGGACATGGACTGAATGTGCACAGGTCAAGTCAATGTGTCAGATTGGGATAAACCCCCCACCAAAGTTTAGGAGTTTTGAAAGTTATGTTTCCACACCTGACAGCAGAATGCATTTGATCAAATCCACCTGCCGACCTCCTTTGATTCAGGCTGATAGGACAGGTGTGTGAGTAACATTTTTTTATACTACAGAATAAAAGAGTTTTGCCTCTCCAGGGGATCTGCGGTGTGGAGCCTGGGCCCGGGTTCGACGGGGTGTCCTACACCCTCTCCATCCTCTGTCTGGCGCACACGCTGGTCCTGGGTTTCCACAGTCGGGACGCCCTGATGGCCTGGGATGCCCGTGTCCGCTACGGCCTGGGAGAAGGTGTGTTGCTTGGCCTTGTTAGAAGATTCGATGTGTGAGGACAGCAAACATCAAAAAAATCCTGCAATTTGTTTGGATGCCTGAGAGCTGCATAATGCTGAATATAGTAGTTTAAATGAGGTGTTAGTTTATCATTAGTATCTAAAATATGTCCTCATCAAGCCCTGGAATAACATCACAGGCTCCCATCTGTCATTCTCATCACGTACGGTGGCCCATAATTAGAATTTTGAATCCAGGCTGGGCTCAATCTGCTTCAAGCTCCTCCTCCTTCATTAAGGTTAAATAGGATGAAGGAAGAGCGAAAATCTGCAGAAAAATCCCAACGTAATCAGTGTATTCACAACATGACTTGTCGGCTCTTATTAGCCAAAAGGTGCCTTTTTACAACAGCCTGAAGGTGCTCACGTGTGTGAGCTGTGTGTGTCAATCCACTGGAAGTCCCAGGCTAGAGGGAATCAAATAAATCCCAGGTGCAATCCACAGACGTATCAAATCAGTCTTCCTTCACTCTAATACTTCTCTATTGGCAAAATCTGATGGCTTAATTGCACACTTTTCTCTCTTGTGGAAGGTGCTGGGAAAAAGACAAGTAACATAAGATCCACACAAAGAAACTATACTCTATTTTTATTTTTGACGTGTGCTCAATATTTAATTAGTTATAAAAAAAATGAATTGATGTGTGCTCTGAAGAGGGTTTTTCTTAAAAAATGTGTTGTTTAAGTTTGCAATTGTACACACCTCCCTTAAATCACCTTTTAACTTTACAAAACTTGCTTTTTGTAGCTTGTCTTTTGGATGCCTGTTCTCCAATCCGCTTTTTTAGTAACACATTTTGAATAACTTCTGGGTGATCTGAACTGTGCTGGCACTCTGTGCATCACCAGGCCGTACTGTCACTGTGTATGTTTCTTAACATTGTACTGAATTGGCAATTCCTCTTCCTCCACTCGCTCCAGAATATCACATGTGGGGTATTCACGAGACAACATCCTAGATCATACAACAGTCTGTTGTTTTATCTGCTCTCGAAGGTGCAATTTTTGTATCAAGCGTTCACGTCACAAAACTTTTCTCATCTCAACAATAGCTACACTGTACTTTTCAAAACTTCTGACGTTACATAGCACGTTAAATATTTTACCCACCAACGTAAAACCCACTACTAAGACTTTGTGTCCGGATTTAAATGGTGGAACAAAGGTTTATCGTTATGCTTTCTGTAGCTGAAATTTTAAACGTATCCACCATTATCTTGAGCCATCCATGCCTTACTTCCTCTTGCAGACTGCTACAGCTGTCTCTCCTTGGCAGATGTCAGTTTCATGCTTGCAGCTTGTCCGCAGTGACGCCGTAAAGCTTCCGTCTTTGGCCTTATGTTGAAAGCATTTCAACTCAATTTACCCTACTCGCAAACTGAGAATACCACATTTTTACACCATTCATGTGATTCAAAATATGCTTGAGATCAATGAACAAACACAGCTACATCTTTAACTGTTTTGCACCCTGATATGAAGTAAGCTCACTCTATTAAGCCTTTACATTAAGCACATTTTTATGGAAGTGGTTTTATGTTTATATTATTTAGTACTTTATTTTTGCAGTAGTTCAAGTTTGTCTTGTAATTAAACCATCTGGCCTTACTTGAAAAAAATAAATAAGTAACATTGGCAGGGATCTATTGGTCTGTTGGCATAAATGAAGTGTAGTAATAATAATAATAATGGTTGGCAGAGTGTCCTGTCAGCCTATTTTGTGTGTGTGTGTGTGTGTGTGTGTGTGTGTGTGTGTGTGTTTACAAACCCCTTCATCGGTGGTGGTCTTTGTTTTTGTGACTTCCTTGAGCACAAATCCTCTACAACATTTTAAAACCCCTAGTATCTTAGTTTAGCTATTCCTGGACAGAGACCTCAGATGTTTTACCTGGAATCTGCTTGAGCCGCTCTCCTGGAGCCCCTAATGCTCCTATTACCAATGGGACCACTTTGAACTACCCCTTCCACATCTGTTCCAGTTGCTCTTTTAGCCCCTGGCACCAGTCGATCGTTTCATGCTCCTTCATTCTGATGTTAGTGTCAGCTGAGATTGCCGCAGATATCACAGCTACCCTCTTCTAATCCATGTCAGCCATCACCATGTCGGGTTGGTTAGCCAGCAGCTGCTTGTCTGGCCCTTTAGAACCCTCAGTGTCTTAGCTCTGTTGTTCTCTCCCACTTTTGGTGGTGTGTCCCATCAAGTGTTTGACACTAAGCACAGATATTCCTATGCACTATTTCAGACACAATTATACCTCTCACATTGTCCCGGGTTGCATCTTCAACTCTGCTCCCATGTGCAGGAAGGTGTCAAGGGCGTCTTTGCATGGCTGACAATCTGGGTCCTGTCTGTTGTAGAAGACCCCTCTTTTTGTGCTGACATGATTAGGGTCTCTGTGCTGTCCTTTCCCTTAGCTAAGGAAGATGAGTTTTGAGGGCCCTGCTTTGCAGTGGAGAGAAATATCCAAAGTATAACCATTTTATTAATATAAAATTCTTTTATACCTCTGTGAGCACGATGGAAGACAATTCTTTCAATACTAATTAAACATAATCAAAGTGAGGATGACTAACTGCGCATGTCATTTTTACATCTACATTGTTTTAGTCTGAATGCTTAGTTTTGAAACTTTTAAAATGTCATTAACTGTGTTTGATAATGAAATGAGGAGGGATCCCCACTCCCGGGGCACAGTGCGTACATAGGTTTAGAGTAGGTTCCCATGTCAGACTCAGAGCTGAGGTAGGTTTGAAGGCCCCTTAGTGGCTGCAGGGTCCTAAGAAGATGGTATATTTGCTTATAGGGAGGGCCAGATCTGCTTCAGCCTTCTTTAAACTGCTGGTAGGATATATTGATGTCAGCTAATTCCTCCATCTAATGATCATACATCCCATCAAGGAACATGGTATTTTATACAGTATCTAGCGCCTCTCCTCTGTCATCAGTTGCCGGAGACATCCCCTTAGCAGTTTATCCCAGGGACAAAGCAGATTTTTAATGTATTCAAGGACGTTCTTTGCTTCATTGTGGTCTGTGACTCTGACACTCACTCGCACTTCCTCTTTTCATTGGTCATAGAGTCTGACGATGCTAGACTTTGGGTTGATCCTTCAGTACGTATGGTGGAATTGTCTTAGACTGACATCAGCGGCATCTGTTTCTTCCTGTGACCAACTTACAATTCCAGCCAGGCATCTTATCATGTGTAGGATATCCCTGTTGAAGCCTTGGGTCTTATTCCTGTCACTGAGCTGGATTCTCGGCATCTCTTTGGCTGTGACTGATGTGCTCATCGTGGTTCTCAGTGGCCCGTGAGATACCCAGGAAGCTGTCATATACTGGTAGACTACATCCCAATGTCCTTGCTGTAGATCCTGGTGAGGTGGATCAGTGGGTCATTTTGGCATTCATTCCTGGAACACATCTTAATATCATCCATGTATAGGAACTAATTGATGGTTACTCCACTTCTGCATCTACATCTATCCTATCTGTCTATCCCACTTCTTGGGATGATCCATCTGAGGGGGTTTGGACCAGCGCAGTTTTGTTTTCCACTCTCTGTTTCCGTTGAATAGTGCCAGACACTGTGAGTGTGCAGATACTAGAGTGTTTGTTATCATTTCATGCAGTGTGCAGGTGTTTCTGCCTCTTCTTAGAATCTGAGGTAACTGCTCTGACCCCTTTTCATCTGAGAAAATACCTCAACCAGTGGTCTTCTGGTGTTACTTCCAATGCCCCTTTCAATACTTTTACTCATGTGGCTACTCAGCTCAGTTGCTATGTCATCTGAGAGGATGCTCTCAGGACGAAGGGAGGTAGTTTGAAGGTGCTGTACCCATGTTTGAATCCTTGATCAGGCCCTTCTTGCTCAGTGTCAGCAAGTTTGGGTGGCCTGTTGCCTGTTGCTACTGTAGTAGCTCATTCATTTGTGCTGCTAGGCAATCACGGAGCACTGTTAGCTTCTTCAGACATTAGGTGTGGTTACATCACGTTATGGTGGTGCCCAGCCATTAGGGTTGTGCGATGCCTCTTTCTGCCATATCGCTTTTCATATGGTTCAGTGTCAGCCCTGGGTTGGTCTGTCCTTGTGTTGCCTTTCCCCTTGTGTTTGGTAGTACATTCTGGATGGATCTTAAGCTATAGCCTAAGCACTCTTATTTTAGTTTGGCAGATTCTAAAGCCTCACCTATGGACATTGTATATCTGGGACCTGGACCTGGTACCTGAGCACTGTTAGTCGTCTATTTAACTGTCACCAAATACGTCCTTTCTCCTTGTCTCTGCTGTCCAATAGCATTCCATAAATTCACTATTCTTAGTCCATGTCTATGTGTGGCCTGTTCCCGTAGCCTACTTCTCATCGACATGTCTTGGTCCCCCTGGCGCAGACCTTGTTAATCCGGGCAACATCCGGTATGTCTTTGTTTATACTTCCCTATTAGTCTGAGATAGCATGGGTGAGGTCTAAACCTTGATTACTTATACTCAATGCAATGTTTTTATATTTTGTCTTTATACTGTATATATTTTTGGCTGTTAGTGGGAGAGATGGATCGTTGAAATGAAAAAGTGCCATTTGAACATACTGAATAATGTCACAAATTGAGCAGAGCTGCTCCATCATTATTACCGTAGTCATCAGATCCACTACACACTCATGTTTGTGTGTTTGGGCATGTGAAATGCCCGACTGGTTAGTTTTTTATATTTCACCTCATTTGCTGTGAGATTGATGTTCTCCATTATCAGTAACACTTTAGTCGTCTTCATATCATTAGAACAGCGGATATGAAGACCACAAGCATTGCACTCTTTTCAAGGCTCTTCCCTTCTGGCCTCGCTGACTCTCTCTCTCCTGCAGTCCACAGGTTCAGTGTCAACGTGGGGCCGGGTACCAAGCTGGAGAGCGGCCCTGCCTCCCTGCACCTCTGCAACAATCTGTTGGTCCTGACCAGAGGCGTCCCTCCTGTCACCATCGGCCACTGGAAGCTGTCGTCCTTGCGTCGATACGGAGCGGTGCCAAATGGCTTCGTTTTTGAGGGGGGGACTCGCTGTGGATACTGTAAGTAACTCGTGGACTGAGAGTCATTTCTTTTTTTTTTCTTTTTTTTAATGTTTGTATTTAGACACTTCAGCCTGCAGCTGAATTGGACAACAGCTGAACACTAAAGTTGGAAAAACAGCTTTGGGCAATGTGTAGCATCTCAAAAGCTCGATCTGTTCTGTTGTTGTTAGTGGCGTATTTGTCGACAGCGAGAAACCATCCTTGAAAGCACCATGACATGTCACATTGTGCATAAGCAGCACTACTGTTTTTATCCCTTGAAAGACAAAAAAAAGCCCAATAACTAGTTGTCTGATGCTGAGGCCTAGGTTTTGTTGGACACGGGAGACCCATCACCCTCAATATGTAGAACGAGTTCCCCCCCAAAAAATCAAAACTTCAAAGAGGTAGAAGACTTTTACTTTTTAACTAGTACAATATGATACAACACGTAACAATGCTGCTGGCGAAGTAAGTGGTTGCAGCATGTGGACTCAAAAGCGACGTTTGCAATCTGACGTAAAATAGGAGAAACAAAACAGCTTTGTGTGGTTAAGAAAAAAAAGTGATGTAGAGCCACTGATGCATAGTTGTCTACTTTTTGAATGTTGTCCATGTGCATACTGGGTAACTGGAAAAACAAGTGGTAGGATTCAATGCAGGCATCCTAAGGCAAAGCTGGAGCTGCTTAATGACTTTAAGCAGAGACTGACATTAACACACATTAACAAACTTAGAAAAACTAGTCAGGAAAGAAGGGAGCACACACAAAATATACGGTGAACAGATGAAACTAATCCGCAATTACGAAGGTGGGCTGTGAAATACATAAAGGCAATTTTGAATTCATTTATAAAACAAAGAATCCATGAGTTGAACCAAAGAAAAAGACAAATAATACAGGAAGCAGGGTAAGAAATGACTGACTCACGGATGAATCAGGGGTTTATTGCAGGCACGTATATAGAAACTTTATTCACATAAGAGCTGACTGTGAAACCACCACACCGTACATCCTGTGTGTGTGTTTGTATGTTTGCCAGGGTTTAGGCATCCTCTGAATGCCCCGTCGACTTGGGCATGAATGTGAGGAACGTGAGGTTGTTTTATGCTTTTGTGTGTGTGTGTGTGTGCTGTGTTTCCGTTTCTTAGTTCTCATGGGTAGTGGGGACAATCTCTTTGTTATTTTCTCCTTTTAAAGAAGCTTAGTGTTAAGAGAAAGTCCCTCTTTTTCTTTTGAAGAATTGTTAGTGTTGAAAGAGTCCCTGCACACATATGTGTGTGTGTGTGTGTGTGTGTGTGCGTGCGTGCGTGTGTGTGTGTGTGTGTGTGTGTGTGTGCGTGCAGTCCCATGGCTCGGACAGGAATAACCATGAAGTCCACAGGCTCTAGTTTCAGTGTTCTGATAGGCAACATCTATAAATACCAGCCTCTCCTGTAGTGGTCACTCAGCCAAGTCGCATAGCGCCTGCTGGCTGGATCTCCAATCACAGTTGTCTCCTTTACTATCTACATATTACCCAGCAGCCAGTGGGGCAGCAGCGAGAGGCCCTCTTGGCTGCAGACGGAGGTGGTGGAAAGAGAGAGATGTGTGAGTGACATTATTTGCGTGAATGCAAGGTAACGTCGGGTGTTGGTTTCCTTTTTGCCTGTTTATTTGTGTTTGATGCAGACGTATGAGACTCACACCAGAGCTCAGGAGTCATTTTATATTGTCCAGTTTCAACCAAAGCAGACCTTATTGTGGGCATTAACGTACAAACCAACTTCTCTCTGTGTATTTTCAGCTATGACGCATCATAATGTCTTCTGTGAAAGAGGTCTGAAGGCATTTTTTCTTAGTTGCCCTTCGATATAACGCAAAAAATCTGGATTATTTCCCTTTGATTTGTAATTTTGTTAAGATGATCAACTCAGGAAGAAACTGTCGGCCTCCTGGAGCAGCACAAGCTGTCAGTCAGAGCTCAAAACTTTATTTAACATGTGGCCCTACCTCAGATACAATTTTAACATGTGGCCTCAATCCTCCTCTTGTAGTAAATGAATAACTCTGCATGAGTCTGGAGAAATTCCATACATCATTTACTATCAACATATTAAATGCGGAAATAAAATCCACCACAGTGTTGGTTTTTTCCAGTGTTGTGCAGCCCTATTAAAAAGTGCCAACAGCGGAGCATAAGTAGAACAGACTAATGTGCAAATGGTGCAGAATAACTATAATAGTAGAGACAAATAGCTCCTCAGCAGGGTGTCGCTTTGATACTGCTACTTTTAGCCAATGTCTTACGAAATAACTCCTTTACCCTCTCAGTTCCCTAATTTCCCTTGAGGCCTTTTGCACATCGAGCAAATCGGCAAGTGTGTCTCTTGGTCATCCAGTCATACGCTGCTGCACGAAAATATTTTCCCCTTGACTGCCACAGGGCTCCCTGCCGCAGCTGCACTTTTAAAGTCAGCTGGGCCTCGAATGGCACAATCCCTGGCTGTGGAGCTGAAGACGTTCGCCGCGGCGACATGGCGGGAATCGGCCGGGCCTGCGCGACGGCAGCCGGTCATCTGCACGCACACTTTTGCCGGCCAGTAATCAGCCAAGCTGGGAGCTGGATGGATGTGTGTTGGATGCGTTCCTTTGGGTGCGCGGTCACATGCACACGCTGTGGCAGCGTGAAGCCGTACACACAGATATCAGCATTCCAGCTTCCCTTCACAGTGGTAATGAGGCCATGACGTTCTGGAATTGATGATGTTTGGCGCAGAGCCTGTTTCTTAGCTGGACAGATATTTTCCAGCAGGTCCATGTGTGTTCACGCTGACCCCCCTCGCCTCCAAAGTAGACACAATAAATGATTCGTCAGCACAGTTTGGATGGTCGGTCAGCGTTGGGATGGAGAGAAAAGCAATTCTAAACTGACAGCAATCTTTCCATGTCCATCCGTTAAACATCCCCCACACACACACCTTCCTCATATCATACATACTGGTGCACCTTTTTGTTGTTTTGTGGCGTTTATTCAATGTTGCCATGAATTATTGAACAGGTTTCGCAACCTTGAGCGTCATAACTGTTTGTCCACATTCTTGTTCACCCAGAGCAGAGAGTTTCTACAGGCAGAGGGCAACTTTAAGTACCCTGTCACGTTACATTAGGGTGTGAATAACCGACAGAGGTTGAAATGTCTCTGATTCACCGCCTGGCACTGGACGCTTTGAAGCCTCTTGGATTAGTGGTGAACTTATTTCAAGGCGAAATAGCTGACGCCTGCTGACGACTCATTACTTCAGCAGTGTATTAGTGTGCAGATGACAGAAGAGAAACGTTACCTCTCAACTGATGCCGGCGTAAAAAAAATAGATCAACATTTATCCCATAAGGTTAGTGAGAGGCTATTCAATGTAATGCACTGCTGCTGCATGAGAAAATAAGACCCATTTCTTTCTTAGAGAATCTGAACTCACCATATTTATTAGAAATAATTAAAGGCCGGGTTCAACAAGGCCAATGGTTTCCAAGAAAGCTAATGAAATAAATTATTGTAATAATAATGTCAAAATAATGTGAGAGCATTAACAAAATAGAGAAACCAGAATGGAGTTAGATCAGTCTCAATGTTCACAAATGCATTTTGGGATTTATATGTCCATCACTCTCTCCATTTATTAGTGCATTATGTGTCATTACATGTAATTACATGTAATGACACATAATGTGACTAAAACTAATAAGCATTTTTGTCCGAAAACTAAGACTAAATCATGAATAGGTGTCAATTAACACTTGTGCAAAGAAAGTCATAATGAGGGAAAATTCTGCACCATTTCTAGCCTGTTGTTCTTGTTGTCATTCATTTAATATTGGTGTTGAGGTGCACCTTGCTGCATAATGCCATCCAAACGTCCAAATCACAGTGCTTTAAAACACTCCCACAGCGTTTTTCCATACTTTACAAAACTGCAGATGTACAAGGTGGTGTCAATAATGAAATGATGTCTAAGTGCGCGTATATGTTGATGGTTCAGACCCTCAATCAATTAGTTTAGAGGAATTAAAAAGCAGAGCACCTTTTTTATTTAGTTGTTTAGCCTAATGACCCTACACTTAAATGATCTGTGACTGTACATTCAGACTTTATTGCCGGCTGTGACGGGTCGATCGGTGGGGCCAAGCATCTCCACTGAGTCAGCGCAAAACAATCAAATACATAACAGCTAATGAGCCAATAGGTTTCCATTACATTTAAGTGCCCAGTGGTGATTCAAGCAAAAAACTTCTTAATTAGTCAGCCTGAAGAACACAATGCTGCTCCGAATGCACTTTGTACTGAATACATTCTCATTAAAAGTGATTAGCGTTTCATTAATTAATAATCAAGTTTATGGATAAAGTAGAGCATGAGCTGTTGTTTTATTACCTTTGGAATTTTTATATAGGTGCCTCATAAATACAAAAATAATATTCACTACTTTAATAAAACAACAGCATTATTTATTTATTTATTTTTTAATCTGTTGCTAGAAATTTCAGTAGGTGGCTTTGCTGACTGGCGTTCCTCATGACCGACTCCACGGCTCCACTTCCTCAGCTGTTTTCCCTTTTTATTAGCAGCACCCTCGGTTCAGTGAGAACAGAGATGATTTTTTTTTTTTTTTTAAACTGAATCCCTGAGTAAGGGCTTACTTTGTGGCTGTCTTTTCAATATTTCTGCGATGTGACATTTTGATGTTTCATGAATTTTTTGCTTTTTGCTTGTCTTGTGTTTTCACAGACTCCCACCTCTGTGTGGGCTTGATGTGAGAGTGGGGGCTGAATAACGAGACGTTTCACGTAACCTTTTAAAGAAAGAACGGGTTG
This sequence comes from Mola mola, assembly GCA_001698575.1. Classification (NCBI taxonomy): domain Eukaryota; kingdom Metazoa; phylum Chordata; class Actinopteri; order Tetraodontiformes; family Molidae; genus Mola; species Mola mola. Next base: position 6,604,002 of record KV751323.1, on the reverse strand, counting down.
TTGCCGGCTCAAAGGACAGCCTTGCCTCTACAACAGCCTTAAAACCCAACCGAATATTGTTTTGACTTGCTCAGAAATTTAGATTTTACTCTACAATTTCACCATTTATGTTTACAGTAATAT
>KV751323.1:6551700-6603841 GCA_001698575.1 Mola mola | reverse complement strand
TGTTGCTCTGTCTGCCTCCACCTTCCAGGGGCTGGTGTTTTCTTCTTGTCCTGTTCAGACGGAGAGTATATCAGCTTCCTGTTTGACTGCATTGTCAGAGGCATCGCTCCCAGCAGAGTGCCTCATGGCCTGCGACCAGCCCTTCCAGGTGAACACACACATGCATCGATATATTCTTTAATGTAAAAATGCATATATATATATATAATGCTTGGGAACGTGTGCACACAATACAAGGACGAGCAGTATTAGTAGTAGCAGCAGGACTGACTGTCCTGAACGGACACAGTCACGTTGGTATGGGACTGTGTGACTTTCGTTATAAAGGTTTACTAACTGTTTAATGGCATCTGTGTCAGGTGCCACGTTAACGCAAACACCACATGCTTAAAGCCCCCAGGGTCACCCTGTGGATTAAGGGGTCGCGCCTTCGTGTGTGACTTGCACATCGGCGTAATGTACTGCTAATTTCACAGGCATTTCCGACAACCCAAATACGGAAACAGGCGGCTCAGTTGTAGTTGGATGTAGGGAAGTTGTACAGGACACAGACCGAGGATGTGACAACTCTGTCATGTGGATAGACAGATCAGAACATACAGTAGATACACATCCACAGAGTGTAAAATGTTCAAATAAAGAATATTATCAACAGAATGTGAAGATGTAATGGTGTTGACAGGAGGTCAAAGTCGTTAAAAACCATCTCGCTTTGTCTCTCTCCTGTCGCCACCCTGACGTCGTCCCTGAAGTTGTAACTCTCACAGGAAGCACTGGGGTCTCCAGTGTTCTCAGAGGCTGGGCCCGGTATGGATTTGACCCCCTTGAGCAGGGTTTTATTAGCCCACAGCGGCTCAGTGCTCTCTCCCGTGACAGCAGATTTGTTCCATCACCAACGAAGATGGTGGTGTTGTGACGGCAGTCGGCAGTTTCTCCGTCTTCTATGCTTTTGGAGATACTTTCCAATTCTGGCTATATTTGACAAGTTTTATCCTTTAATATAATAATAGTAGCTGACTTTTGTGAGCTGTTTTCTTCCTCTTTTTCAAAATCAGTCTGACATATTTAGACTTTCCTGTGAATTGACTTATTTATATCCAGCTCTTGTGCTGCTTATAAAGATGCTTTTCAGAGGAAAAATCACTTGCTTTCTTTAATACAAGAGTATCTCATTGTTGTTTCAAAGGTTTATACTCTAGAATGAGACATTCCTTAAAACATTTTTGTAGCTCTAAATACTCATCAAGGGTCGTCCAGTAACTTAACACCTCGAGGAGACTCAAAACATAAAAAATACTGAATCCTAAAATACATTCCTGTGTCATTTTCTTCATAAGCCAAAACACATTCCTTTTTTCTTTTCTGTTTTCATTACCGTTTTCAGCTCCCCATTCCTCGCATCACTTCCTGAAGCCACGGGAGTTAAAAACACCGGATTTACTCAATCCCTGCCCTTTGTGTCTTCCATTTGTAGCTCATTCAAATGATGTGAAATGATGGGCAGCAACGTGTGTACAAGACAAGAAAACGGGAGACACTCCTTAAACTATTAAAACTAGTGGTCAAAAGACCACAAGGGGGTTATTGTAAAAGTTACTATACTTCTAAAAACAAACATTAAATATGTGTTTTATGTAACTCAACCATATTGGGCTGGATTAGACAAAAACATGGCCAAATGAACGTACGGAGGAGTGGAAAGGGGTTCTGTTTCATCTCTTACAGAGGATGAGACAAAGAGCATTTGGCTCAACAAATTTACCTTCTGCTTCCCTGCAACACTGATTCCAGTGTCAGCCAGCCTGAGTCAGTCTGAGGCCCGCTGGTAACCTCACGACATTCCCCGCTGTAAAGCAGCTATAATTAGCATCGAGCAGCAACGTTAGCAAATGTTAGCTGACACCTCACATAGTGTAGTGAAGAGACTCGGCTTCCGCACGTTAGCTGCTGCAGTGGCGAGGCGGGGGGCCGGGGGTTAGGTCGTTAATACCTACACGCTGAAACACCGACCCCATGCAATGTGCACGTCCTGATGGCAACAACACACACACACACACACACACACACACGGCATGTATATACAATATATAGGGGGCATTAAGTGTGTAGTAGGGAGGGTTTTACACCAAACCGATGTTCCGACAGATAGTCCAGGCACCTCTAACCTCCTCTGAGAGATGTTAAATTGACAGTTTAACAGTTGGTGACACACGTCTTAAAAAGGAGGCTGACACATGCAGCAGCACACATGTAACTTCTGCTTCAATATTGCCATTTTTATCAAGATACTTGATGCTTTTCTGACCCGGTTTTGTGAAATAGATAAAATATACATTACTTAAATATTTCATTAAGGTGTTTGTCTGTAATTCATTCCAAACATGATTTGGCTTCCGGTCAAACAGCTGATGGATAGTGAAAATGCGTTTAAACACACTCAGCCTTGCACATAAACCTACGCTTGATCCTCTCTCTGTCTTTGCTTGCTTACTCTCGCCATGTGTTTCTCTGTTCTCGTGCTGCACAAACTGCAGATCCCAATGCCGACCCAGTGTCAGCGGAGGCGCGAATCAGCCAGGAGGCATCGGAGCTGGAGAAGAGACTCAGCATGTTGTCCCACTGCAGCCTCGCCAGCAGCTCAGGTACGTTAATCTGTTAACTTCACCTCAGGCTACACATCTGCTCTGTAAGGCGCGTGCACTATGCAGCGTATCAGGGTGACTAAGTGCATAATCTTACAAGCTTGATATGTTGATGTAATCCGTCATGACCTCTTAAAATGTGCTATACATCATGAACCTTATCTGTATTTGTCACTGCTGGCTGCTCCTCCGTCCTAACAATCATGGCTGAATCTCCGCATCATATTTATGGGGCCATCCGCTATAAAGGCTTGTGACGTTATCATGCAAATGTGAAGCTCGGCGGAGTCGCACGGCCCATGATTCATTTTTTCTGACACACTCCAAAGCTCAGAGTGAGTTTGGAAAACAGATGATTGCTTGAGCTGGAGCGAAACCGATTTCACATGAGCTTTTGTATCCACAGAGCAATTAAAAAACATGATCTCTGTGATACAAATGTTGTTGGTGTTTATGGATGAATGCACTTTAATGTGCATTTTGCTTAATAAACCAAGATCTAATAACTTTCTTGTCCCCTCCAGCTTCCACCTACAGCAGCAGCACGTCTGTCGCCGGGGACGACCAAAGCAGCGTCTCCAGCTCCTCCTCCAGCCAATCGGATACAAGCTATGGAGCCAGACTTCCGTTTTGGGTGGAGCCGTCCGCCAGGCCGCACTTCTCCAACGAGACGGCGTCGAGCTCGTCCACGCTGACGGCCTTGACCACTTCGGATGACCGGCTTTACGCCGCCGTGCTCGGAACTCGCCCGTCCTCCGCCCAGCTCCACCCGTGGGGGCTCAATGACAGCGGGCGGCAGAGCTCGCTGGACAGTGGCATCGGGACAGCGGCAGGCAGTCAGTCATCCTATTCAGGGAGCTTCTCCTCGTGCACTGGATGTCTGGACACAGCCAGCCAAGGAGGGGGCGAGGAGTTTGGCTCTGTGGCTAGCCTTCCTGCTCCCCCTTCCTCACCTCCTCCTCCTCCTCCTCCTCCATTTCAGTCAGCACTTACCCCAGAGCACAGTTCAGCTACCTCCACCTCCTGTCCCTGCGCCTCCAGATCCAGCTCCTCTGTGTCTCACAGGCACAGCGAGGAGTATCAGACCCCCAGCCTGCTCAGACTCCTGGGGTACGACTCCCCCAGGAGTCTGCTCCATACTCCGTCCACGAGGGAACCCTGCAACCCACACGGCCCGCCTGAGCGGGACAGCAGGAGCAGCGCAGATGGAGGAGGGAGTCGAGGGTCGAGCAGCAGCAGCCCAACAGGAGCCGGGGCTCAGCGTCAGGCCACAATGCAGCGCCCGCGCTCCTGGGGCAGCGAGAGGGCGCCCTCTGTTGTCAGTGAGGGGAGCTCCACATCGAGACCTTATCAACTGAGCAGAATATAGCGCCATCATTAAATTATGGGTAATAAAATGACTTTTCTATGGAATTAAATTGTGCCTTCAGTTATTGGACCAGAGCACATTCATAATAATACAGTCTAAACACCCCGAAGACATCTGTGAAATCACATTATAATACAGTTCAAACTAACAAAATGAAAACAGTCTTTCATCATTCTCTAATTGAAGCGCAGCGAAATTCAGATCCTCTCTGGGAGGTTTGTTTACGTGCAAACATTTGCATTAAACCGTTAATAAAACAGAGCGAATTGTTTGCTAATCATCATGCTAATCTCTGTCCCCAGCTCTGGAGTTTCCTCCCACGGATGATAATCTCTCCTTAATGTGTCGGCCTGTGTTTACTATTTCCACAGTGGTATTCTCTTTTATTTATTTTCTTGTGCTCATAAATGGGATCTTACATAATTGTCCCTTGCACAAATAAGCCAGGACGAGCTCCTCGGTAGAACTGTGGTTAGGATCTTGAGAGCTTATGAGGGAGACGGGGTGAGTGCACGTGATACCACTGAGGTTATCACACTGACGCCTGCTGTCACTGATGTGCGCTGCGGATTGATGTATTATGTATCTTGTCTGTCTCTTGTCTCTGCGGAGTTCAAGACCTCCCTCACATTTCCACAGGAATAGATTTCAGAGGAATTCTTCACTCCTGGGGACCTGCTGTACTATTTCGTTTGTACGCTGGATCCCTTTGATCCCGGGCAAATTTGTTCTTTTAGCAGACAAAGGAGGCTCTGTACACGTAGGTCCATTCTAAGGGACACATATCTGATGATAAAGTCGAGCTTTAGGTCATGAATTTAACTTTCAAGCTCATAATAGTGTCAAATGGCGCCTACCTGTGCTTTGTCGTTCAAATATATATGAAGTATGATACAGTCGTAGTCTACAGTTGTCTTTGCAGCTCTGAGAGGCTGCACAGTAGTGCTTTGAGCTAAATGCACATGTAATCTGTGTGCTAACATGCTAACGATGGTAAGGCTAAAGAATCTCAACCCCTACTGAGAATCTCAGCTGAGTAGGAATCATGCAGTGGAAAAGTGGCGCTAGCAGCGCAGATACGTATTCCAAAAAACTAATCAAACCACCCTATTAAGAATTAAAGCCTGGGCCTATGTTGATTCTCGTACAGCTTTCTTTTTGCTCTAGCCTTCCCCATTACGGTCTTTCTTTTTCTGCTATAGCTGTTATTGGAACAGCTGCACACTGAAACTTCTTTGTTATTATTGTCTGACAAGCGGCAATTTGTTATTAGCAATATATCCACCTAGCTTACTGACAGGCCAGAGGACACGCATGTAAGTCAGAGGACGGGACAAGCAGACATGCAACCGATCTTGGCACATGGCCATTTTGAAATGATGGTTTGTGTTTATTACAGAGTTAACGGGGCTACAAACACCACATTTTTTCCCTTATTTTCCATATCATTTGATATTTTAATAAATTACATGGCAAGTCTGCCCATGCAAACTTTACTTGGCCAATCAACAAATGCGCACTCACGCACTTCTCTTTTTGTGCTATTTTTGGCAGCTTTTTGGTGCATTACTGCAACATTCTGAGACGCTGATATTGTTGTAATTGCCTCATCAAGGTCAATTGGATAAAAGCTCTCCAAACTCATATCAGCACCAGTAACTGCCTCTATAGTTCCCGTTGTTGAACTGGAATCTGTGAGGATATTTTCTCAGATGAGTATCATTTTATTATTAAAGAATTTCATGAAATCAGGGCTCTAGGAATGCATGGTTCAATAGAATGATGGCTCTCAGTCAGCCTGGCTACAGTGCTGAAAAGGATCCTGGGCTTATTCTTAATTTCTTCTATTAACGCTGAATATTAATCTTTTCTTGCCAGCTGAAGGGCCTTCCTGTGTACTTTAAGGCTATCCTGCCAGGCCAGGAGTGACTCCTCCAGTTCAGTGGAACACCATTTCCTTTCAAGTTTGTGAGTTTTCTGCTTTAACTAGCGAGTATTGAGATGAGACCATGGAGCTAGTCTCTTGAGCTTCTTTGTTTACTTTTTGACTGGGCCGATAGAATCGTCAAGAGCTGGCGAAGCAATCAGTGAGGTCATCAAGATGGGATGGGCTACAGTTCACATTTGACTCCTTTGTTATATTGGGATATGGAACTGAGTTTATTGCAGAGGGACTCCGATATTATCTGCTGTAATAACCAGTGACTCTTGTTGCATAGTTGATGAACGTTATAAGATAACGTTCTGATAAAAGAAGATTTTGGACAGAGATTTTTAAGTGACCAATTTCAATGTCATATGTCAGAACAAGATCATCGGTGTGATTAAAAGTGTGTGTTGCTGCTTGTACACACTGACGGAAGCCAGAAGAATCTAAAAGTGACAGAAATGCCGTACCAAGGCTGTCGTTTTTATTAAAGTCACCTGCAATAATAACCACTAAGTGTTGGTTGCAGAGTTTTCATGATTGGATCAGAAATGCTTCAAATTAGATTTTCTAATGAGTCCTAATTTAGTTCAGGCTTAGGGTTTATTCATATGGCTGAAGTGGAGTGGATTCATTAAGGTTTCCATAATCATCCTGACACAGGTTTCAGTAAGGCGGAATAAATCAATATTGTTATCTGATAGAAGGTAATTTATTAACGCATCTTTAGGTGATCTGATATTCAAGATTCCACATTTAATTCTCTTTATTTTGTAATCTGTCTCAATGGTGCTGTTGATTTTTATTAAGTTCCTGTGTGAACATTTCTTTTTTTAGTTAATTTAGTTGATTAATTTAATGAATTTACGTGGACAGACACAGTCTCTATTTATCAAGTCTATTTATCCATCTATGCATCCTGTATTCAAAGCCCACTTTAACATTTGTAATGAAAAGGAACCTGCAGCAGCATACAGAGGGTAGATTAGATACAAAAGCATTTTCATCTAACAATAGCACAGTTGGTGCATATTTCCTGAGGCCTTGCAGTCGTATTTTTAATGGATAAACTGTAGGAAATGTTGATTCACCTTGATGATGGCCATAAGCTGTTGTTCAGGAAATTACCCATTAAGTCACTTTTAGTCCGTTTTGATGAGGGTCTGCCTTTCTAATGTAGCGTTTCTCTCTCAGGCCTTTTGTTTTAACTTTTGCCCTTGCCGTTTTATGTAACTTTGCAGCGTTTGTGACCGATGCGCCAGCAGTTGAAGAGCAATTATCGGGCCTCTCCATGAACACACCGCGACTTGCTCTTCAACTTAATGATTCACTTGAGGGGGGCCACCTCTGTGACTGATTTACAGGAGCAAATGGCTTAAAAATTCATGAAGAGGCTGGAAACACGGGAAAATGCAGAGCAGCAGACAATCAGCTACACATGATAAGTTCCCTGTAAAAGTCCCTGCTATTTTTGTATTCACACTGGGAGCCACTATCGTCATTGACCATTCAAACTACCACTAGAGCCCTTTTGATTGTGCAATCACAACACGCTTCCATCCAGGCCACATAGGGACGTGGAGACACAGGTGACGAGATTTAAACACCAGTCGGAAGTGACCTTTAATCAAATCTGTCTGTGAGCTAACTGCCACCGACTGAGGCACTACACCGCTGAGATGCAAAAACACTCATTGTAATACCAAAATAGGTGTGGGTGTTCATCATAAACCTGTCTAGAGTTGATAGTTTTCACTTTGAGACTTTTGTGTAGAACCTCAAAAGCCCTGGGAAGAGAATTCTCTGCGTTATTTAATTATTTTTCTGATGTGAAAAGCGTGTCCTCCTTGTAGCGAGCAAATTATCATCAGAGAAGGAGAAGAAACAGCACGTCCTGTGATTTCTGACAGCTTGTGGAGGAAGGCTTATGTGTGCTAGAGCGAGTGGGAGTGCAAAAGAGGAGCGAGTAGGTTAATGATTGGTGATGAAACCAGCAGAAACGCTCCGGAGAGGAGAATCCTGTTGCATGAAACACCGCTGACTTTTTTTATTTTGTTCATCATTCTTGATGTTGAAGCGTCAGCAGTTCGCTGTGACATAAACTGCACGTCCTTATGAGTAGTGAGTCCGTGTGGCAGGTAATACCTCTGAAGCTTGAGCCCATATCTAGTTATCAGCTGCTGTCGGCAGGAGTAAATGGTAACATCGAGGGATTTCTCACGTCTGGACGGCCATTGTCTCTAACGCGTCTGCCCTTAAAGGACCTGAAGCCCTCACACTTCCCCGCTTTGTTCATCCCATCCCCCTCCGACGATGAGCTGGCTCTCGATAATAACCTGTCTTGTCTCCCCACCCAGAACAACCCTACTTTGGATCTGGACAACTACATTACAGCAGAGCAGTGGCAGTCAGTGAGGAACAGATGCTTGACTCGGGTAAGATTTCATCCGTCCAAGTCATCCCCGGGTTTCATGGAGCCACAAAAACAGAGATTATGAGATGTTTAAAGAAAGACAAGGGACGTTTTGATAGAAGAAACAACAAAAGTTGAATCAAAAACCAAAAAACACATCCAGTTAGATGTTTTATAGCCGCACCTGGTCTGGTGTGATGTGTTGATAAATGTTATCCTCACGTGTAACTGATGAGTAAATTTGCTTATTTTATTCCTTATTTGTATCACCACACAAACAAAAACATGCAGAAGAAGACGACTGACACATGCAAGAAGTGTCAATGAGAACATCTTCAAGGCTCCTCTCCGTTTGAGTCGCAGCGCCTGTAATACGTTCCAACACATCAGATGAACGTGACTAAATGCTGCGGTTATTTGTTATTTATTGATTTATTAATGTTTTAAGATTATTTTATCGTAGTTACTTAGCATTAAGACCCCGAGTACTGCATCTCGTTCCTTCACGTTCTTCATGCTGTGAATGACAATAGAGTATCCGTCGACCTTGAGAATTAATAGTTCAATTATCGTTTAATGGCCTCTACACTGGCTGGATTTAAATCAAGACTTGACAAAGTTTATGTTGTAAAACCGATATGCTTTGAGCTGTACGTTTTGTGTTATTAGTTTAGTTCTAGCGTGCTTGGAGGTGAAATCTTACTGTTTTTGCCATTTATTTTCTAGGTCTCCCACAGGCCGTTGTTGCTGTCACCATCTGTGGACACAAGAGGTGTGTTTGTGAATTTTTTAGATACTGTGTTTGGTCTTACTTATTTATTCAAGTACTGTGCTGCAACTTAATTTTAGATGGAAGTATTTTTACGTTTCTCTCAATTACATTAAAATACAGTTGATCAAACCAAAGCTTGATCAGCTACAGTGAAGAGCTGATATGTAGGACATACAGCGTTTATACAGCAGCTATCAGGGACCATTGTGCAGCATTATAAGTAGTTTGAGTACATTTTAATGATAGCACCATTACGTTTCTTTACCATATGCAAATATTATATATATACATATACTGAAACTATTATAAATTACACCAAATTCATATATATACGTCTGTATGTCGTCTGATATGTCTGTCTCAAATAAATAAGTATTTAAAAGTTCAGTACACATGGCTCTGACTTTAAACAGTATATTTAATTTATCATATAGGTGCTTGGGATGTGTGTTTACTATGGGTATTTCATAAATACTCTGGGCTTATGTTTTCATATATACTTAATATAACTCTTAATATAGGGACATGTCATATATTACGTTTCTGCATGGGTTAGTAAGATTAGGAATGAAGAACTCTTCTGTAATAGATGATGTTTGCAGTCTTGTTAACTTTGCTCAGTGTTGTCTTCATCCTCTACAGTGGGAGAGGCCCAATGCGAGCACTAAACATCCACTAGCAGTCGTGTCTCTCCTAACATGTTTTACTAGAGAGGCGGTTTGGTCTGGATGTGTATCTGCGGCAGCGTAGATTGTACTAAAAGAGCAGAGGAATATTATAGGAATCCTCCCGGCTGCAGTGTCTCTTCGCCAGCCTCACATTGCTACTTGTCACTCTATTGAGTATATAGGCTACAATAATATAACATAGCATAACACTGAATATTTCAGACAAACCAGAATAACTTATTGAGCGTAACAGCCCCTCTGGCCCTGCACTTTCTGTGCCACAAGGGGACGGTGAGCATGAAGTGCAGGTTAACAAGGGAGGAGTATAGGTTGAAGTATATGAACACATCCATCACAGGTGTCAGTGACAGTCACCATTTTGAAACAGTTGCTCTGAAAATGTGCTTCCAGATCCTCCTCTCTGTGCGAGAGAGGAACACGATGATGCTGTGGCTGTCGGTGATAAATTGACCGGCGTGATGAGGTCGCCACCCTCTGTTCCTCCACCTCTACCTGGCACACTGAGTGTGTATAGGCCGACATCAGGTCAAAGAACAAAACAAAAACACCTAATTTCTCATAAAATGACTTTATTCAGCTGTTCTGGGATCAAATGTGTCACCAGTCTAACAGCAATGTGTCTGGATTTTTCCTTCAGGTGCGTTCCAGTCGGCCCATCCGTGTGGGTCCCCGGGTGCTGGGCTGCAGAGTGACAGCTCTGTTAATTATGTTAACATCCCCACCTTCCCCCTGCTGGCTAAAACTAACAGGGAGCTCTTTTACACAGAGCTGGCCCTGCAGGAGCCCAGCTCAGCGCCACACTGTGCTCCCAGTCCCAGAGGTAAGGCCCAGTAAGGAACACAGAGCTCTAAATGGCCATTTCAGAACTCCAGCTGTCTTTCTTGCTGCGGCTCTTCACTCTGATTCAGTGTCGCACTTACTGACAGGGTGGCTGGTTTTTACATTATTGATATTGTAATATAATATATTATTATATGATTATTACATTATTTGTACCGACTCTTACAAATGAATACCCAAAGAAAATCGATGACACTGCTACTATTATGAACAATGTAAAAAAACAAAACAAGAAAACACAATTTTTGTAAAGTGACATTTCACCCCAAAATCAAGGAAAAAGGGAATAACACACTGAATGACTGTGGAGGGTTTATTCATGTTAAACAGTCATGAATGAACAGGGTCAAAGTAACAGGGACTGACAGACTGCTGCGTGTTTTTACTGAGTGAAGTTTGAGAACATGTGGTGCAAAGAAGAATCACTGACGTTTCTCTCCCCCCCTCCCTCCACCAGTGATTTCCCGAGCGGAAGAGAGCTCCGTCAGGTACGCCCACCTGGACATCACTGCCATGGAAACGGCTCAGAGAGTGGGGGCGGAGCACGTCCAGGGCAGGGAGGACAGATTGAGTCAGCTGGAGAGCCGGCGACGATGGCCCCCGACCTGACTCCGTGGCACCTCATTCAATGGCACTAAAGTTTTCTGTCCAAACAAGCCAGACACTCACACAGGTCTCGGTTGTCCTCAAAGCACACTCAGTCATGCCAGTCTTCAGCACTTTCACACCAACAATCCATTCCACTATGAAGAAAGTAGGAAATGTCTGCAAGGTCTCTTACAAAGCTGCCATTTTGGATGTCTTGTGTTCTGTTGTGTTGTAATTTCTTTTGTTTTTTTTCCCCCAGACATACTTTTTCTTGGCTGCATGGCACTTAATGTCCGCTGAGATCGGAGGATTCTCTCACGATGATTGATGAGCCCTAATTATGAGTGACTTGTACTGTGTTGAGCAGGAATTTAGATTTACTTTATTCAGACGGTTTGGGCTTGGCTCTGCTTCTGTTACCTTTTCTATTCAGAGGTCACCAATGACCTTTATTGAAACTGGATTGATTTATCAGCGGGCTGAAGCGGAATATGATCGCACCGCGAGATTGAGCCCCCTCTTTTACCACTGACATATTACAACCGAGGGCTACGAGTCCCACCTTGCTTGGCTATCATTCCGAATAAGAGCCTAAGAGCGTTCGATTGAAAAGGAGCAGTTTAGAGTTATATCTCTGGAGCAAATTCTGTTAATCCGGGCCCATGTGGCCCGAGCAGGACATGCAACATTTTTCACATCACAGTAATCAATGTCTCAGCGTCTGCTCAGTGAGAGGGCAGGAACTGATGAATGGAAAAGCACAGCGTGTGTTTTCCAATCTCTCACCTCCCTGTTGATATCATTTGGACAAATTGTCCAATATTTGACGCTAATTTATTTTTATGGCAGCAGTTCTGAGGAGGAGACGGCAAGAAAGAAACTTCTTGAGGATGAGTTAGAAGATTTAATGCCACTACAGGGAGGGCTTTTATCCAACTGTAAATAGTAACGGCTTTTATTTATGCCAAGACAGTATGAAATTATATCGAAGTATATTTTTAAAATAATGTTTGTAACTTGTTTGCAGCTGTGTCAATCTGAATAATAAAGATTGCTCACACATTTTCAAGTTTCTGAGTCTGAGTGCTTCAAACGTGGATTCTTCATCTCCAAATGGTGAAATAATAGCAGTGATATTACACTATTTCGGCGGATCATAGTAAGAGTTACTACAGCAGCAGCAGCCTAGATTTTATTACCTGCACAGTCAGTGACGGATGGTTGTTGACAAACCGCCTGCCAGCCAACATGCCAATATTCCGACACTTGGCTCATCCTCAGGACCTGAACTATGCCTCAGCAGCGTAACTACATCATCTGATGACTCAAGCAATGTTCTCCATCCCTCAACCCAACTCCAGAAACTTTCCCTCTTCCTTTGAGCCACTTTCTCAGACAGACTTCTCTTCTACACCCGACAGTCAACTGTAGTACAAAGAAACGTTCAACAGAGTACTTTAACTTTTTCGCTGATTCATAAGAAATCTCATATGTACAAACAACCTGCAGGTCCTTCATTCAGCCATTCTGACACAAATCAACAACATATCTCTACAAAAATACAAAACGCTGATTTTCCTTTACGGTAGAGTTGAAGGGGAATGGGGCACTGTGGCGTATGTTGGGTTTGTGGTCACAGAGGGAAACCGTTTCAGTTCACTCAACCCTCACCGGCGTGACGATCCGAGCCTCTCAGAGCTCGTTGTGCCGGAGTCCCTGACGAGAGATCTTGTTGGACAAGTCCTGCATGTGTTTCTTCATCTGAAATCGGACAATGAGACACAAACTTGTAATCAGTTGGCTGCAGGACAAAGTTATTTACATCTGTAAATAGTTTGGTGGAACTTACAGCCAAATGTGCTCTACCTTGGCATGACGCGTAGTCATAATCATGCAGTTTACTCGTATGAGTTGTTCTCAATGTAAATGTTCATTCTGCAATGTTTGTATTATATAAAAAATTGTGATTTTATTTAAACGCTATTTCTCTACTTTTTTTTAAATGATGTCCCGTTTATAATTATTGAAAACTGCGAGGTAGATTAATGGCATAGCTAGAAACATTACTGCCTGGCAGTTATGTGACCTTGACTTTGACCTCCAAAGGTCTGCTCATCAAAGTCACATGCTTTGATCCGAGTCTTTTTCTGATGTGTAGCCCACATAAGGTCGCAGTGACGTCCAAAACCTAATCAGTGGACATTTGTGCAAAGTTTGAAGACAATCCCTCACAGCGTTTACAAGATTTTCTCAATGTCATCTTTGTGAATGCATTTTCTCGGCACTATAGCACTGTCCATTTCACAGTCATATTAGTTTTCACTGCAGGCGAGCGTATTGTCGCTGCTTACCTTGTAGCCAATCTCCTTGGTCTTCTCAGAAAGTGTGTTGTACTTGCTCTGGACCTTCTTGATGTGCTCCTTGTCCCCTAAAGACTCCACGTGTAGCAGCTTCTGATGGGAGAGCTCCAGCTGCTCCTGGTAGTGGCCGTGCTTCTCCACTTTGGTCTCGAAGTGATGCAGCTCCTCCTAAATGAACAAGGAAAGGAGGGCAGCAAACACAGAGGGGTGCAAGTTCAGTTCATCTTCAATTACACGCACAGCTGCAGAGGGGGAGCAGATACGCATCTCAAATAGCAACTCAAGAGGAAATGTCACAGAAAGACGCCGAGCTGAAGCTGTTTCTCTGGGATACATCAGATCTTCAGATAGGTTAATATTCCACTGCTTCAATTCTACTTTAAGATATCCTGTAAAGTAGAATTGAATTTTAAATTGAGCTGTTCGCTGTGAATCTGCTCATGGGACAAAGGGTGAAAGGAACACAATGAGAGATAGGAGTATGGAATACTTGAGCATTGCAAATGTGTGATGCATAAAGTGTGACCTTAATAATGTGTAGTCAAGGCTTTGCGGCTTAACATACACAAGTAGTACTTAGCTACAAAGTACGATACAAGTTTAATGCACCTCCTTCCAACAAAGCACCTTATTGTAAAGTTTCTAAGAGCTGTAGTTTAGCATCGAGGCAAAGCACTCAGAAAAAAATATTAAGTATTATAAGTATTACAATAACACAAATAGGTATGAAAAATGTAAGAGTTACCTTGAGAGAGTCCAGCTCATCTTTGCTAAGGTTGGCTCTCTTGGCAGCCTCCCACAGTTCAATCACACGGGGCTCCCGAAACTCTGCGTAGGGAGGAAGAGATGAATTGATAAACAGTCCAAAGAGACAGTTTGGAGCCTCATCAATCCTTGTGTACATGAGGAAGGGAGCTTCCAAGTCACAGCAGATGTTTTATAAGATGCGATCACGACAGCTAACCCCAGATGCTCAATCAAATGGTACACACACACACACACACACACACACACCTGCATGTGTAAGAAAATCAGACGGTAGAACAGACATGGGGAGACACAGAGCAAAACTGAGACTCCACTAAAGTCTGCAGAATACCGGACACAGGATAATTCTGCAGAATGTGAGAGATCAGACTATTACCTAGAAGACAACTGAATCATATGACAGTGAAAGAATATGCTCCTCAAACTTAAATAGCACTGATTTACATCACTTCTTCTTTCATTTTCAATTTGAAACTAAAAGCACAAAAGGCTGGAGTTAGGCTGTTAGCGCATCAATGCTCATCAACTGTGATATGACGGAGCGTGTTATTATGATTGCAAATCCCAGTGAATAAGCTGATGAGATAAATGTGGAGTGAGACTGAGAAGCAGAAAGAGACAAGTTGTATGCATGTGTGTGTGTTTTCTCTTGCTCACCGCTGTCTTCAGTGAAGCCCTCGTGGCTGAGCTTGCGGAGGCGCTCGAAGCCCTGGTTGACGTCTCTCATTTTCTGCTTCAGGTCCGTGTGCTTCTTTTGCAGCTCGTGCTCTTTGACATCCCCCTCCAGGGGAGAGATCACATTCTTGTGTATTTCTTGTTGTTTCAGAATGGAGGCAAAGAAGAGGAGGAGACGGGGCAGGTTAGGAGTTAAACGCTAACAGGTTTGCATGAGCGTTTGAGTGGCAAAGAGAGAAAATGAAGGAGAGATGAAACTATCAATTCACAATTACTTTTTCATACACACTTTAAGCAGTTTACTAGCCCAATTCTACGAAACACCTGGCATGGAAAGGTGGACAGATGTGGACTTAATGATAACGCTTAGCACTTGGATCAAAAGACAGAGGCAAACCCAGGATGAAATGAAGGAAGGACCAAGGAAGCTTAACAGCCAGTAAAATCCCACATGGAAGGAGGTGGTAGCCTTGTGGAGGTGTATGGAGACCACCTTCAAGGCAACATGTGAGTGGCTCAATATTTAAATGCATCGGACAAGCAGATAAACACCGCCGGCTTGCTTCCAAAAGACACCGAGCCGTGCAGCAGTAAGTTACATTTCCTGGCACGGAACAGCTACAAAGTGTCAGCCTCGTCCTCCCGTCGCTGATCTGAAACATGGCACAGCTGTGCGTGTCAGCTTAAAGCTCACAGCTTGATGTAATGTGACAAGCCCACGATGGAGCACAGAGCTGTGCAGTCTGATACACCGCCGCCTACGCACATGATGACCGGACTGAAGAGACAGGCAGGAGAGCACCTGAGCAGCAGCCACGCAGGAGTGAAAGAGAGGTGCCGTTCTTGGCGATAACTCACCTTCTGTCCTGCTCACGGTGTCCATCAGCAGGTTGTACTCGTGGATCTTGTCCTTATGATGCTGGAACTCCTTCTTCAGGCTCAGCAGCTCCTCGCTGGAGAACTTCCCTGAGCTCTGGGCCTTGTTAAGGAACAGAAAAGGGAGACAGAGAGGAGTTGGTCTTAAAAGCAGCAGGACAGTAACACAACATATTTCTGATGAGGAATGACAGCGGTAAAGGGCAATTGCTTGAATAGAGCAGTAGCATTGAATCATACACATAAAAAAATTCTATGAACTCATTGGACTCTTTTAAAAAGACGTGGCACCATTTTATTTTGTTAAGCAGCCTTTTATTAATTTGGTGCATTTAGTCTCATCTACCATCTTAACAAAAGAAGGCATCGAATCAAGGCACCGGTTCCAAAATATAATGTATTTCAATATTTTTCCTCCTCTTTCGTACACACCTTGTTCCAGAGTTTGTCCAGTTTGGGATCATCAAACATGTCTCCCTCTTTGGCGTCATGGTCCTTTAGAAAATTGCTCTCCAGTGGTCGTGTGTCTCTTTTGCCATCCATCCCATATTTGGCCAGGATCACTGCAAAGCACAACACAGAGACGTTTTACATATCGCTCTAATAAATGATCCTGACACGAGCCTGTGAGGAGTAACAACTGAGGCTGTCACAAGAGCAAACTGTTAGAATCTAAAGCAACTCAGACACTGATAGATAGTCATCATTTCAACTCGAAAACATTTTACATCAGAAATGACCCAGAGGATCCACAACTCTTGACGGCAATTCATTAATTCTAAAGTCACAAGCTATTTTTAAAATGAACAGCAAAGAGTGCGACGTCTCTAAATAAATCAGTCA
Organism: Mola mola; assembly: GCA_001698575.1. Lineage (NCBI taxonomy): Eukaryota > Metazoa > Chordata > Actinopteri > Tetraodontiformes > Molidae > Mola > Mola mola. The sequence goes on along the minus strand of KV751323.1, from coordinate 6,587,079 downwards.
GTTGCTGAAAATAAACAGCAGGTCAAAAAAAAAACCAAGGTTTAGTGTCTGGGAAAGTGACGAGAGCTTATCAAAACAAACTTTTTTTTTTAAAAAACATGCCATGTAATAGTGTATTTTTTTTTTTTATTATGCTGCCCCTAACCTGAAAACTTTGGGAGATGAAAGAGTTAAAGGAGGAGTAAATACTCATTCATCTTCCCACTCACTCACTCCACAGTGCACTACTTAACCCATAAGATAGCAGGAAGCCAACACATACAAAGACGACAAAAGGTCCAAAAAATTATTTGAAATGCATCCAAGGACTTGGTTTCCTGGATGTGGCCGTATATTTGGTATTTTGGTAACCTAGTTGTTTGTTATTCATATAAGGAAAACAGTGAGCAGCTTTATATATTAGCAGGTTAGTGCCTGTGTCAACATTTCACAGTACTACAAAAACTTACAAAAGCTGGACTTAGCTCTGCTAACGCTCCGCCCTCATTATTCAGCTCTGGTAAACCATAACTGCAGCAGCTGATTTAGCACTATCTCAACTTTTTGGTGACCCATCAATGTCACTGATTAACTGTCAACCTGCAGAGGGCCAGTTTAAAATCCTCATAAACATGATGTGAGACCATGTAGACAGTTTCTAAAGCACTGCTGAGCTCATATACTTTACATTTTATGGGTTCATCTGAGGCTCTGAAGTCAGGTGCTCTGCAATGTGCAAACAGTAAAACAAGCTTTCAGTCCCTGGTGTATGACAAGCGGGGTGTCGCCGTTCGTTTCTGAGCGTAACCATGACTGCACCAGGAAAAGTGCTATGAAAAAAAACAACAAAGAGAGAGAAAGACACGATCCTATGGGGAGATTGTGACTCCAGGTCCTCTAAAGCTTATATTTAACCTACAAAGGATGCAGAGAGAGATAGCGCCTGCAGGTGTGTGAGGAAGGAGAGGAGGCCAGAGTGGGTGGACTGCTGGCTAAGGAAAGTGAGGCAGAATGCTGAAACAGGCCTGTTTATGTGTGCATGGCTGGGTCACTACCTGCAGGTCCTGAGGCAAAGATCCCTTCACACACTCTTACACCAGCTCTGCATTTAATCAGGGCTGTATTAACCCGTTAATCGTCCAATTATGCCAGTCTTGGCATGTTAATATCTTGGAGCAAAGTACAGGCATGGTAGCTGTGTCTGAATTATAAAAACATATTTGTGGCAGTCACAAGTGCGCACTCAATCGTAGTGTGAATGATTGGTGTGTGTCATAGTGTGATGAATGCAACATCAAGAAAAATATAATCTCACTTATTGGTGAGTAAATGACACCAATTCAGCTCAAGTTGAAAATTGCTTAAACATATGTATTCATTGATTCTTGGGACTTCTTTTCCCCCCATTATATTTCCCCCTCTTCACCACACAACTGTAATTTTTGTACGCAGATGACACAGTCTTGTATTCCTGTGCAGATTCTATTCATACCACCCTCCTAAATCTACAATCATCGCTTAACACCTCCACAATTTAAAACTTGTTTTAAACTGAACAAAGTGAAAATAGATCTTGTTTTCAAATTCTACACATCTGGACTTTGGTAATGTACCAATTTATTCTGCAAATAGCACCACGATCTTTCTGTAAGAAGGAACTAGCATCTGTTCATATTTGCTTATAAAGCCATCTTGCAAAAGCTCCACACCGCATCTCTCTCCATATCTTTAAATTTGACCTCATTAAATACACTTGGAATTTCAAATCATAATTACTAATCTTAGTGATTGCACCTGATATTGCTTCTGATCTTTGGATTATTATTGTTTTTATTGTTGTTCTGTATTTTAATTGAATGCACTTTGGAACCATTGAAAATGAGGGTTCTCCCTCATTTGTGTTTCCTGAGGCTTTGAATAAATAAATAAAATATTGTTCACTAAATGAGCTCTGACTACATCTTGTGGATTCAATAGTTGCAAAGAATGCTGGGATATTTTAATCCTCTAATGAACATTAAATTCACAATGAATTATAATAAGATCTTTCTCATGCGAAACACTACCTGAGTTACTTTGGAGGTATGGACACAGTTACTGTCTCCATTTCAAATGCAGATTTTGGAGATGTCTGCGACAGAAACTGTGTTTGACAGTGATGAAAAATTACATTTCTTTGGTTTGGCTTCTACATTGCAAAGTATCACAATATTTATTCTACCAGCCAAAGGGGAGTGTTTATTACATTCACTTTCCAGATAAAAAGTATTTGTTATGTCAGTGTATCAAGTATGTGAACATCATAGGTTCAAGTCTAATTCACCTTAGACCAGGAAGAGAATAATGAGATTTAGCACACAAACTCACTAATGATGCTTAATGCTCACCAAACACATATGAACAACACAAGAAATAATCAGCATCAGCAGAGAGACTGTCTCACCATTGAAATTACGTCGCAGCTGGGCCTCTTTCTCCCCGTTTTCATCCAGCCCGTCCACCTTCAGCTTCTTCCACTGCAGCTCATCCTTCTCCTGGATCTTCAGGTCACTGTGCAGCTCAACTTGTCGCACCGGCGACAGCTGCATCTACAGGAAACCAAAAACAGGACACGAGATAGCTTTGGAGAAGATGGTGAGGAGTGAGGAGAACAACAACAAAGGCAGGCTATTACTGCTAACTAATATGGCTGTTATACTATATATAATTTCAGAGCTTTTCTACACTCCTTTACATACACATTAATTATTCAAGCAGAAGCAAAAAGGTGCACATAGTGTTTATATTCTTAATATTCTTCATTTCTATTCTATTCTATAAAACAGTGCCCATCTAAAAATAAAAAAAGTCACACACAGTAATATTGCGTTGGGCTAAGTTTAGCTTTGATTACATCACTCGTTTTGCCAAGTTATTGTTTCAATAAGCTTACGCAATGTCACAGCATTTATTTCCATCCAGAGTTGTGTTAATTTTGTCATCAAAATCTTGTTTCAAAGATATCAATGTCTGATCACATTTCTTCCTCTTGGATGACCACAATCCTTTTTTTATATAAAAAAAAAAACCAATGTTTATAATGAACTTTCCTAATCTAATTTTTGTAGTTTCAGCCATCTCCTCAGTTGTTTACTTTGTTTGATATAGGCCAATAATTTGACCCCTCAGAAACAGAGAAACATTTTCAGCATCAACAACCACTGGATATGTCTTCTGATATGGTTATGTTAAGATATAAGAAGCTACTCACTGCATCAGGTTGGGCTAAATAACTGTTATATTGATCACTGCGGTATTAATCCAATGGAATCCAATGGTGATGACTCTTTTTTTTGGGATAGGCGGTGTATATCCTTATTGCTATTTTTAATTTATATGTACTGGAGCTACTGTAATGTGGAATTTTGCTCACGTGGGGTTAAAAAAATCCTACTTTATATCAAAATCTCAGTTTGTAGAGTAACATGTACTCATGTGGAGCTGTCTGGAGACAGACTTTACATGCATGTTGGAGAAGAGCTGCGTGCATCCAACACATGTCGATGGACTTGTATTAAAGCTCATGGTTTAACATAGAGTACTACAGGTTGTTATAAAAATCATTTTATTCCAAATGTTGTGAATGCTCTGAATCTACTCGTGCAGTTGTGTGTGTGTCTATGTTAAATTGGTATCCTCATTCATGTGAGTCGACATGCGGACTGTAATGTAGTGAGAAACAAGCGAACCTTCAGTATTGTGACTGGAGTCCGTGTGGCTTTGCCGCTAATCTCAGCCGCTTGCTAGTTTGTCACGCACATATCGCAGTTCTGTTTCGTGTGTATTTTGTAGGTCACTTACCCGTTTGGCCTTCTCCCACACCTGGTTCAGCTTGGCTATCCTGAACTCCACCGTCGGCCCGTCACTGCCGCTGGGCTTCGGCTCGTTCACCTCACGGGAGTATTTCCCAGCCATGACGCACCCGCAGAGGCACAGAGCCGCGACGAAACGCTGAAGCCTCATTTTTAAAACAACTACGAACAGCGAACGACAGCAAAAAGCAACAAAACACTAATAGGCAGGCAAAAACTTTAGTGCGACTATGCTACTGATGCTTCTGTTGTTGTGGCTCACTGGACTACCGAAAGTCATATGGTCAAAAATGGGCGGGTAGTTCCGGTAGACGAGCATTCTGGGAAATGAAGTTTCTTGTTTCGGCACGAGGATGACACAAAGATTGGCGATGGATCTTTGTGAACTACATTTCTTGAAATGCCTCTGTGAGCGGTTACCTGGCAACCAAGGCTCCGAGAACCCCGAGCAAATAGAAAGTCTCCACGCGTTTTGTGTGGAATTATTGGATGCTGCTCACGTACAGTAAGTGTTGCGATATAGGGCTGTACTTTGTACAGCACAGGCTAAAAGGGATTTGCAGTTATTTTACATATTGTGATGGATACATTCAAACTTCTTTAACATTTATGTATTTTGCTTTAAAGAAAGATAAACTGTGACTGCTACAATAAGAAAAACTGGATGATTTTCTTGATGCCATCTGTCCTGCTTTAGCTTGACTTGACTCCTGAAAAGAAGAGCTAATCGAAATTTAGGACTCACTCAAAATGTGCTTGCTTTGCAGTCGCACATAAAAAGGTCAAAGGCGACATTTTCAACTTAATTCCTGGTCCTGACTCTGGTGAACACACACTAATTAAGACAAAATTTCACACTAATGTCTAACAGGACAAAATGATCAAGTGATAATATTCTATATCCGAAAAGTCAAAGGTCAACTTCATTGCAATACATTAATGTGTAGAAACATGTTCCTGGCCATAGTTCGGGAGCAGAAAGGCAGATTATGACCATTTTTCACATTTGGTCAGGTACAGATCAGATGACACTAATCTTGGCTGCCCATCTTGAAAGTGCGCTGACTGTATAAAGCTTCTTTGGAGCAACATTTATGCCTAAAGCCTTGTGGTTCACAACAAGCTCTTTGGTTTTACTGATATTGAGCCTCAAGTGATTGTCAGTGCACCGTGTGATCATGTTCTCTATCACTAACTGCAACTTGACTGCTGAGCACAGGCATATAACTATAATTCAATCATTTGTTCTTATTAGTTTATTTTCTATCATTTTATATTTTACTGATAAGATGAATTAAGATGGACTGTGAACATAGGCAGATTAGATTATGCATGTAAATGATATTTAAAGGACTTATACTGTATAACTAGATAATAATAATATCAGTTACATCACTCATGTACCTGTGAGGATTTGTAAAGTGCATATGACACATAGAAAAAGTCCAAAAGAGTGAAAAAAATGGCAGTGAAGACACACACACACAGATGCATTTACAGTAATCCATGAAAGTACACACACACACACACACGCACACACGCTTTATGAAATAGGCATTTATATTGTTCATCATGAATTCATGCCAGATGGGAGCCAAGTTAATTGAATTTAGTAGGAGACAGAATGAGAGCAGGCTTTGTATTATTGATCCTCTGGAGTGGTCGCTTTGGCAAAATTGTTTATGTAGCGTTTATTCCAATATGCTCCAATCAGGGAAGAGAATTTAGTTAAAACATATTAAACCGTGAGAGGAAGAGGAGGAAGTGAGACAGACAGTCAGACAGTCAGACACAAAGGCATCACATTGTGCTCCCTCACCTTGACAATACTTTCGTATTGAAGTTGAACATCAATACATCTCGGCTGGGTGAAACTGAAGTGCTCGTGTGTGAGTGTGTGTGTGTGTGTGTGTGTGTGCGTGTGTTTGTGTGTGTGTTTGTGTGTGTGAGTGCATGTGTGTATGAGAGAGAAGGAGACATTGAACCCCCCTCCTAACCCCGGAGGGGAGAGGAGAGTTGGGTACCCGGAGAGGATAAATAGACGAGGTCTTAGTGGGTCCCACAACAAACACACACAGTATTTTCAGACTAGTGTTAAAGCAGAAAATAGTCTCAAAACAGCCCCCATCACTTACAGAACTCAATTCATTAAAGTTGTTATTTTAATTATAAACTATATAAATTGTCAGTTTATGTCTGGCAATTATTTACTGTCACAGAAATCCCCTTTAACTGGATCAAAGTCCTTATGATGATGAGAAACTTAACAAGATTAGTTTGCAGCGTAATAAATGATTATTGTTCATGCACGGAGAAAAATTTGTATTAAACGTTTTTCCTTATGGACAGGTAGAACCTTCGAACCTTTTCTGGCTCAGAGTCAGCTGATCTGGCTCAGAAGTTATTCAGACCTCTTGGGGAGTGTAGATATACAACCCCAATTCCCCCCCCAAAAAAGTAAAACATTGATAGAAAATGATAAATATGATTATTTATGAATCATTTATGACATTCAGTCCAAATGAAAACAGTGCAGAGACAGACTACATTTAATGCTGTATCTCATTAGCTTCATTGATTTTTTATTAAAATCCCTCAGGTGACACTGAGTTAAAGACCAACATGCTTCTAGTGTCCTGTAGTCTGACGAGGCTTCGTTCCAAACAGTTGTTTGTAAATCAGGGATTTACTATCCAGATTGTTTCCCGCTGGGGTGTGGGTGTAACCCGCACATCTGTGACAGCGCCATTAATGCTGAGGGGTACATACAGGATTTAGAACAACATATGCCGTGCTGTTTATGATGTTTCTTATACTCATCAAGTGTTATTATGATGATAAAAAAACACACAAATAAACGCATAGAAACAATAAATATCTAGTCTTTTGTAAAAGAAAAAAAACAACCTTTGTCCTTCTAATTGCCTCCAGATGAATCAATATTTGGACATTTAAAGTCTAACCATGAACTTTGTTAAGATATCTCCCGTGGCATTCATTTGCTATAAACAACCACGTTCTTATGAATCTCTCTTGATCTTTTCCAGCTCCCCATTGCGCTTTGTTGTGTTGCATCTCTGTTTATTGCAGCTCCACATTGCAGGTTCTTGCTTTAACGAGCAACAAAGTCTGTCAGAGATTTGCTTTCGATGGAGCCGCAGTGACACTCGGTGAGCGATGTGTCTTAAGACAGCTAAGTGATTAACCGATGCTGAAATGGGGGTATGTGAGTGAGTGAAAAATAATGAATATACACATTAATGTGCAAAAGTCTCAAAAAGAAAAAAAAATCAAATTCTAATATCTGAAATATTTAGGGGTAAACTCAAGGGGGATTTAATTTTAATGGCATAGATCACAAGGAGATAGAGTCGTGTGTGTGCGTTTAATGTCGGTTTAGTTGTGACGGAGCGTGAGCCTGCACAAATATGTGAGTCTCTGGGGTGAGAGGTGGTGAAGGAGGGAGGGACATTAGGCCAGTGGGAGGTTGCGGAACAGCAAACAGCCCACAGCGCCACGACGGTTACATAAACCGTGTTTGACGATGCCATCATTTCGTGTCCCCTTGGCTTAAATTAGGCGGAAAGAGATACATGGACTCAGGTAGGTCTGACGCTGTCACAGGAGAGTGAATCGGGAGCTTGTGTCGTCCTGTACATTGTGGAGCATCAGAGTGACATAAAGGCAGACCACGGACAAAAAAACTCATTAAGTGCAAATTTGCAATAAACATGCTTCGAACATCTTATTGTGTTTTAACTGCAGGGAACAATAACAGGGCAAGAGGAACAGGTTCAGTGTCTGCTATTTAAACAGCAGTTTGCCTACATTATGCAGTAGCATGGAGGGGAAAGGAGAAAAAAACCTTAAAAACAGGATGCACATTTAACGGAAGATATGTTTTAAAGGGAAGAATAGAACTGCCTTTACCTCTGTAGTGAATGATAATAATGAATGTTCTTGCTCTGGGTTCAGACTGCAGAATGACAATGACAATATACACAAAATATACTGAATGTCAGTGTGGTGGGACACATATACTTCATTAAAAAACACAGTAAGTCTCACATTGTTTTGGACTAGAAGCCATAATATCAGCTATATGTAATAACAATGCGTTTGAATTTCAATTTTTGATTTGGTCTCCAAATTAACAAGACCTCGTCTTTATGGTTACAAGACAAATCTGCCGGCTGCTGAGATCATTTAGGGGTCAGGAAAGAAGAAGAAGAAGGGAACAAAAACAAGATTCTGATTAACGATGGAGAAAGGCACAAATGCAAGTTAGAGTAGATCTGGCATACAGTTATTACAAATGTTGTTTACAGCTGCAACATTTAAATGATATTGTGTGGATGCTCTTTTCCTTTTATCCTGATTAAATGCCAGAGAGCAACAAAGACAAACTTGCAATGAACATAACGTGAAATAACACTGCTCTGGAAATAAAGAGGGTTAGTATAATTACACTACGTGATTTAAGTGATTTATATCTAACCCTTTTAAACATGACAACAGATATACATATTTTAAGTCTAAAGAAGCGCATTTGGGCTCGTAATGTTACAGCTTTGTGGATGTGCCAATAAAGATCACGTAAGGGGAGCAACTGTGCACAGACTCATTTCTCATCTCAGAGCCAGGCAGGATTTTTTTTTAATGCAAGACATTAAGATGAGTCATATGCAGAGAGTTGCAATCCCGATGAATAGTAAGAGAGGATTTTTTGCAGGTTATGTAGTGCAGGTGCATGTTTGCTGTCTGTCTCTTTTCCGCTTTAATCATCTGCCTTTCTCTCTCTGTACCCGCTCAATCTGGACCTGTAAGAAGAGGATGTGGAGGAAATCCCAGAGGTCTCACAACGTTTGCTGCAACGAGTGAGTCTCTATTGTTCCAAATGTGCCAGATGCACTGGTGCTGAGGCTGGGGCTCATCCTCTCCGAGCAGGGCTCACACTACAGATGTTAACCCAACTAACTAAACACGAAGAGATGAATAGTTGTGGGGAGGGGTGTCTTTGGATTTGAACTGTGTAAAAAGATACTGATATGATGTGGTTTTGGATAATCTGGGTTGTTTGAAATATAATTTAAAAACAAAAAGGGAAATTACCAGTTCCCACAGTTTTTCATTTTCAGCAGTGGGAACTCTCATCTTATGACATCTTTGATGCAGTTCCACAGCGTGAAATTGAGTATTTTTTTTTTCCCCAACAGGCAAGTGACATAGTTGTCAACCTCTGGAAGGCTAAAAATTGATTTATTTCATAATGTAAATGCAAATATAAATTGTAACATTCACAATATTGGTTTTACAATAATTTTGGACACCTGAAATCGAAGTTCTGCTATAAATATAACTGTAGCCACTCTTATGCAATGTGAAGAAGAAAAGAAAAAAATCATAATATGTTGTTTCTGGTGACTCTTTTAACCAGCGCTGATAGTGGCCTACTTTTGTTCTCTATGTTGGGAAAAAGTTGACCACCCAGACAGACTCACGGTCCATCTTTCAGCTATAAAATTGCTCTTTTAAAACTTACTGAAAGGCGATACATTTTAATGGGAAATGGATATGGTTGATGTGTCACTAATAGTATGTGTAATATAATGCACAGAGCTGCCAGTAACACATCCTCCTGCTTTACTCTCAGATTCACTGGAATTACACAGCAGCAGACACGTTTCATATGTTTTACCAGTTTAAATATTATAAACTCGGACTTATTGAATGTAATTACTCACTCTCAGTCCCCATCATCCCCTCATGACTTGTTGCAGCTGTTAAATAAGACAGCTGAGCCGCCCCGCTCGCTGAGTTTCATGGGCACTGCGAGCGCTCAGAAACTGTGCTCACCACCGGTGTAGCATAAACGGACTGCCAGCTCGGAATCCACTGATGACTGCGGACGGATTTGTTCATCCATATGTTCCCAATGTGACTTCTTCACTATATTTATAACATTCAGCAAATTATTTCAGTGCGAGAAAGTTTAAGGGATTTTTCTTTTGGACATGGAAGCAGCAAGGAGGAGGTCAAATACCAAATTCCAGTTTCACTGTCGTGGACGCAGATAATGTGATGGATATGTCACAGAATTACACAACAATGAGAATTATTAAATTGTGAAATTTCTCTGTTGTGAAAAAATTGAAGGAATCAGGTAATTAGAAGGATTATAGTGGAGTAGAAAAGTAAAGAAAAACTGAATGTGATGGATAAAAAACATCACTTATTGAAGGGCACGGTTAGTGTAACCATCCTCTGCTATCTCATTAGAAGCTAAATGAACAGTAGGGCTACTGGAAGGGCAAGTTTCATGATGCTAAATAAACGTTGGAACTAAAATAGAAATGCTTTCATCACGTCTCCTTGTTTTAATGTTTTTTGAAGAAAATACATTTTGCGTCCTGTCTCTTACTGCAGAACATTATTAGAAATGACAGATATTATGGTAATTGCAATGAAATTCAAGTTACGTTGCTCTTTTTGTTGTAGCCCAGAAGATGTGTGGGGATAAAAATATGCCCTGACACAACCATCCTTCTTCACAGAACTCCAAACGTGGCCTTTCTCTCTGGGCTGGTGCTGATTAAACCTCTGTAACGTCCAGACTGTCCCAGATATCTCCCATGAACACGAGCGCGACCTATGTCTTTTCTGACTCGTGTGTAACCGTGTCTGCAGACCATGCAGGATGGAAAATGTTCTCTCTGATGAAGCAGATGAGACGAGGCAATTTTCCAAAAGTCCTTCCAGGAAAGTGTCTCTGTTCCCTCACATTTTTTGGGGGTGTTTGCAGACAGGTGACCAGGCCAGTCTAACATTGTCTGCTGGGAGTGGGAAGTAAATGCAGACACAGTGTGTGTGATTGACATATTGTGTTTATAACATAAGTGAACCTGCCGCTCCAACATTTTTCTCTTTTTACCTCGCTGACATTTGACCTTTGCTGACATTGCGACAGTGCCACTCAGGCAGCTGTGTAGTTCATCTGTACGGACACTCCGGCCCCGCTCGCCGTTGCTGTTGTATTTGTTTTGACGACGTCACTTCCTGTCGCGTGATTCATAGGTGACGCTACAGGCCGACGTTGTCGTGCTACACGTCACGCCTCTTTTGACTGGTTCGCTGTGCAAACAGCCACACTGAAGTGCTGCTCAGTTCAACGTGGGGATAAGGCTGATTCTCCGTGTAAAAAGGGCTACGGACACCAGCTCACCTCTGATAAGGCCTTGATACTACCTCCATAGGCTGATCACAGGCACATAAACTGACCCCCCAAAGCTGTCTCAGTGCTTTTTGCATGGACGGTGAAGTGGGGAAAAGGAGCACAAAGGCACCTTGAAAAGGCAGAGTAAAAGGTGTTTATTATTGTCGTGGTTCTGGGTTTTATTGTTTTATCCTGTATTGTTTTGAGTTTCTATATCATTATTTCATGTTTTTTTTCTGAAGCTTTGTACCGCCGCTCAGTGAACGCCATCTTTGTCACTGAGGACTCCTCTCACCCCCTCACCAACTCCTTCCAGTTACTGCCAGCAGGCAGGAGTCCCACGGGCCCGGAAGAATGTCTACAAGAAATCTATCATTCCCTCTGCAATAACCACTCTCAACAACATAAAATAGATGCGGCATCATTTTTTTTGTCTGTTTGACTGCGTGTTAATTATGTATTAAATGTGAACTGTGTGTATTGTTGAGGAGAATTTATGTAACTTATCAGTCTGTCTTTCCTTATGTGTCTTTTTTCCCTTTGTTCTGTTGTTCACCTGATCCTTGGTAATCTTCCCGACCTTTCACATTTAAGGCTTTCCTGCAGCAGCAGGTCTTACAGAGCACATAGTGTAGCATGCAGTTACAGTATAGGCTTTATTTATACAATTAGGATATATCACTTCATCATGACATAATCTATATACAGTACAGTGTATGAATTAAAAAATGTGGTAATTAAATGTTCTGTCTTCTGTTATTACAGTCAGTGACCTTTCAGCGAAATATACTCCAATGTACAAAGGACTGTGGGTAAAAAGAGCCACAAAAGCATCCTTGCATACTGCAAAATGTGACTATTAACACTGGTGAATAAAGATCATCAATTCTGCTTCCCCGTATCTGCAACTGGGTCCAACTGGGTTTTCAATATTTTTCTAAAAGCAACGTAACAATCTGCAACCAATCAGATTGAAAAGATTTAAATAGCTGCTTAATCAAACCTGAGCTAGCTAATTTAATTGAATAATTTCAGCTGCTATTCATTCTCCTTTTAGCCCTGTTTGAGTGCTTTACCAAGTCAGATGGAGCTCTAGCTAACTGTGCCTATATGCAATTTGTTGCTAGCCAAGCGTGTATGAGTGTGCTTCTAAAGCTTTTGCGCTGACATTTTCTGTGACTTTAACAACATTGAGAGGGGTCAGAGGTTACCAAAACAATAAACCCGCAGGCTCGCAAACCAAAGCAATAAACTGAAAGCCCCTAAAATGCTCCGTAAAACTGAGTGGACTAGTAGTATCATAAATATTCTTGTAAAGGTCCATCACTTTGAGTGAAATGTTATCGCTAGTGATATAAGTAGTCATTGGATCCTTTGTCAATTAAAAAAAACTTAGTGTCTTAGTGTCTTAGTGCTTGAGTTTTACCACTAATGTACCAATCAGGCACAGATAAACTGCATCCTCATATGTTCAGAAATATCCTCCTGTTCTATCACAACTTGGGTGAAAAACAATTTCCCTTTACTGAAAAAGAGAGAAAAACAAAATCCTTTGTTTAAGAATTCCAGGCCAGAATATTCTGCAGATGCACTGAGCAAAAAAAAAAAGATCATGACCCCGTATTGGTAATAAACACAACAAAACAAACAAGCAGTTACTCCTTTCATGGTCTCTTAATAAATCAATGATCAGGCTTCAACTGCAGTACAGGAACATATTCAAATACTTGACTAACCTGACCTGTCCAATCCCACAAATCGTGTTAATTTCTTTACTGATGTTATTATTTCTTTTAGGTATCTTTATAGACCCACCAATGGGGGAATTTCTCTTGATTGAAACATCTGCCTCTGTGTGTGCGTTTTTGTGTTTGTGTGCGTGTGTGAAAGACGGAGAGTGGTTTTGTTGGTGAATTCAATATTCATTAAATGTTCTCAGTCTGCTGACCTTTTCCTTCCACCCTCCCTGAGTCCTAGATCCATTTGATTTAATAAGAGACGCTAACTTTCAAAGCAAACATTCACTTGAAGATTTATTCCCCGGGGATATTGCTTTGTGTGCAGAGAGGAGAGGAACGAAGACGACCAATACAGATCAGCTGGGAGGAGGCGGATGATGGCAGAATGAGGAAGGAAAAGACAAACGGGGTGGATAAATAATCCGTTTGTTGCTGTGGGACCATCTTAAAGCTGTCATTTCAAGAGTGGGAGAAGTAAAACATAACATGATCTTCCACTGTAGACAGGTGTATGATATATATATATATATTTTCTACCATTCTAAAGAGGACATTTCTAATATGAACAAAAATTGAGAGGACCCATATATAGAAATAAAAATGATTATGATATATTTTTTTTGCAGACAATACAAATGGAACATTAACGTACGATTGCAAGCAGCAAAAAATTTGTGCCAGCATGTTTGCTGGCAGGAATGATTCTCTTTGTTGAAAGGTTTAAGTCATAGGCGTCCTTTCATTCAGTGATATTAGACTCTAATTCGCTCATGAATTATTCATTCATTCAAGACTCAGATGCATCAGATAGTAAACTGTCAGTTTATAATATGACTGTGGCACACCTTTATAAAGGAACTGACAGTTCAGGCTTTCTCTGTGTTTGGCTCTGCACATAAATAAAGGCCAAGATTTCCACTGACCAGATGCCTTGACTGCTGTAGTTGGGCTGCATTCAGCTCTCACAGAGTGGAGGAGGCAAGTAAAGACACACACAGACTAACAGTTTCTCCAGCAGAGCATCTTTGTCCACAGAAATGTATTTCTTAAAGGCCAGGTGCTGCCTGGGGCCGACTCCAAGAGGCCAAAAACCCGGTTTATCTTGTTACCTCACTGACCCTGCTGCTGACCTGAAACCAGCATGGATGCAGGCCGACAGCTGGGATTTGTTTCTGCTGAACAGCGTGTTGCTGCTGCAGACGGTGTACAAAATCTACATGGACTGCAACATGCAGCATTGTGTGTTTCCTATTTGTTGTTTCCTACAAATATAAACAGAGTGGTGTCATGAATAATCGAGTACAATTCAATACTTTCAGTTCTGACTGATTTCATTGACACCCATGGTTGCTGTGGTAACAGCAATGCGTGGTAGTGGTCCTGGGATTTTGGGGGAAGCAAAAAGTCCATGAGCAGCTTATTAGAAATACAGAAGAGCGAATGGTGCATCTGTTAGGACGCAGCCAAACAGTGATAGAGAGGTGTTCAGTAACCACCCTCTCTCTTTTTTTTTAACAAGAAGCTGCTTCAGGCTGGTCTTCAACTCATTTAAAGTCAATACTGTTTCTTCTTCTTTTCCATTAGCACTGACTAGTTATCGTACTGTTCATGTTTGGCTGCGGGAGACTGAACAGTAAATGCTGAAGCTGATATCAGTGAGATGAAGTAGTATTCCTGGATTTCACGTGTTCATTTTGTTCCCTGTGTATCTTAGAGTGTCCTTATCACTAATGTATTATTTACACTGGAGTACGATGATCCTGTTTACTGCCCTTAGAAAAGAGGTCTTTGTAAAAACTCTTGTCAGGACCCCTCCAAATCCAATAAAAGATCAATTATGGCTCTTTCTATTATGAATTTTTGATCCGTGGAGGTTTGTAAAACTTTACTTGAGGCATGAAAAGCAATTTAAAAATCTCTGAAGCCATCACAGTGTTAAGTGTATGAGCCGAGCTGGAACTCTGAAAATGATTACTGCTCACATTCAGTGGAGCGTATACTCAGAAGGTACACCTGGAAGCCAAACAACTCTTCTGGTGTCTGCACCAAGCAAACAATTCTCATTGTCATGTAGTAAGGATCTTGCTTTCTCTATACCTCTAAGGTGTAAATAAAGAGACTTCCCCCGGAGAATTTTAGAATATAAATACATTTCGAAATACCATCACTAAGTAACTACCACTAATGAAAACAATACAAAAAAGAGTGGACCTTAGTGTGATTGTTTTCTCAGCTCTCTCCTTGTAGCTTGAGGATATTTGGAAAAAGTGAGGTGTTTTTTAAAAAAGATGACGCTTTTTTTGAGGCTCAAAAGTGTGTTGTTGTGTTTTTGTTGAGATTTTCCAATCAAATGGCAGCAGGAAAAAAAACTTTCTGTTTAATTAAAAATCCAACTCTTGTAAATGTTCACTACTAAAGGTAAGATCTCATGTTGCTTAACTACGCCCCGGAGCATTGGTACACTAGTATTTCCAATTACAGATTGTCCCTCTGAGATTAACCTGGAACACTTTTTGCATATTTGATTAATTCAGAATTACCTGTAGCCTGTAACTAACAGGTTGCATAATCGCCCTGTATTATTTTGTGCTTCAGAATTGTAGTTTACTATTTTTTTTTTTCCCATAAACAACTTAAAGAGTACCACTGGAGATTTACACAAATTAGATATAAAGTTCAATACAATATAACACTCCCTAAAAACTAATGAATAATGAAACAATCTCCCTGCTTTAGACTCTTCAAAGCACCTCTGAGATGTTTTCCTAATGACATATTCAGCAAATAGAAGCCTTGAAGAATAATAAAATAAATATCAGTTTAATGTGAAACCTGGCAACTGAACTTTGAATGAATAGTTGTTTTGACTGATAAATGATGAGGCTTCTTGAATAAAATGCATTCAGTTGTCCTCTCTGTTTCACCCACACCAGCATGTTGCCACCTGCACATATGCCTTCTTTTACATTTTGTCCACAGTAAAAGTCTCAGGAAGCATGACAACCCACAGGCCTCATGCACCGAGGCATATGGCTTTATTTACTCGTGTTATGCATATGAAAGTATGAAGCTTTAAAGCCATACACCAGCCTTTTGGAATTCAAGAGAAGCCCCTATGTCCTGGTGAGCCATCAGGTGGAAGATAAGCACAGGAATCAAGCTGTGAAGTGTTTCTCTGGGGAGTCTGTAACAGGGATCCAAAGACTGTGAGATCTGAGTCGAGCTTAGATTTGGGGGACAAATCCCCCCCGAAAGGAATAAACCATCACACACAACATGCTGAATGTCATAAAGCAACAGAGTTTGTCACTTGAAGGTGTTAAGTGGGAATGGTTTTAATGAAGAGGGGGAGGAGATTAAAAGGAGACCAATATCTTTGTCTTCTCTGTATTAAATCAGACGCTGCTGTGGCAATCTAATCATGCAGGAGGTAAACATGAGGTAAACAACCAGAGGGAGAGAATAAAATTTCAGAGAACCATTTCATTTTCAACAAGCTGACAACTCTGTAACATATGCTGCTCAGTTTTAAAGTCAGTCTCGAAGTATCTGCGTCACTCACCACTTCTACAGCGGTAATGTGCGCGGAGCTATTTTTGAAAAAAAACATTGACAAACAGCTCATTCAAGAGCTCTCGCTCCTCAATTACCTCGTCTATGTCACACAGATGTCATTGCTGTGAACATTAGAGGCTATTTCAGGTACCCATCCTCTGATGGCAGCAGAGGAAATGGTCATTTACCCGGAGATGCTAAGGTGTATAGAGAATTACATTTTTACTGAATGTATGCGAGTGTGCAGCAGAGTCCTCGTAAAAGTTTGTGGGAGATGTCACAGAGGAAGTGTGAGGAGAGAGCGTGATCTTTAATTCATACGGAGCAGGGCCATCACAGACTGTAATGTTACGAGAAAACAGAGGCCCGAGAGAGAGAGAGAGAGCGAGAGAGAGAGAGAGAGATGAATAGCCAAGGGCACAAAGGAAAAACGGGGCGAGGAAGTGAAAACGGCTCGGCCGAGGTTGACCTTACTCAAACAGAGGACAGGTAGGACCGTCGGGTGCTTGGTTTCCTCCACGGTGCAGCTGTGTATGTGCACCATACAAACCTTTTAGTTTGTTTACCTCAGTTTACAACGCCAAGATGTGATTTTTATGGTTTAAAGGGCCGAGTTTACAAGCAAGGTTCAGTGTACTCATTGCCAGAAGGTTGAAAACTGTTATGTTAAGTCTGTTATAAAAATACAATACAAGCTATTTGGTTGTCCTCAGTATTTATGACACAAGATTTGATATTGTCATATAGTTATGGATAAAGACTCTCCATCTCCCTATCTGTATTTTGTGTGTAAATAATTTGATAAAAGTGACACAGAAAACATTTTAATAAAATGTTCTGTATATTATTTCATTTGATCAATTTTAAAAATTCTTTTCATCACCATGATCAGTAAATCCAGGCCAGGATCATCATTATTCTGGCACGGAGCTTGAAAAATGTGTTTATTTCATTTCTGAAAAATTGTATTTGTTGAGAACCTCAAACAGCCAATAAAAGTGTAGAACACCATTGCTTGATCACTTAAAGATTGAAACTTTAAGTGATGCGATGCATGACAAATCCCTTTCTGTTTGTAATAGATTAAACAATAGACTTTAATCTACTTGGCAAAGACTACATTCAACGCAAACAAATGTTCAGTCTGATGTGCGCCTGCGTTCACACACAGTTTTCAGTGTTTTGGGACAACAAGGCAATAATCCACCCACAGCCTGTGTGGTTTCTTGTTAAATCTCAGTGATTTTGCACGCTGATTATGACTAACATGCCACCTTGTCTCTGTCACTGATGATGTGTAAAGTAGCCATGGTGTCAGCTGATCCTATGATCAGCCTTCTGTAAATAAAACAAAAGCAGAGTTCTGCCTCATGCAACAGGCAAACTGATATCTTTAGAAATATAAGCACATTTGTCCTTTTAAGGCTCCCTTATAATGTCTCTGTAACTGTATTATTCTTCTTAACTGGTGTAACTGTCACAAGTCACAAAAATAGGACCCCAATGCAGAATCAGATCAGGTTAAACCAAGTCTTACTTACAGAAAACAAAGTCCAACAGAAATAGTCCATGAAAATACCGGTAACAATACGCAAAGTACAACCAAAAGAGGAAACGGTGACTGAGCTCGACGTTCTAAAAAAAACTAACAAAGTAACAACAGAAGGAGGGAACAAAAAGCGAGGCAGAACAAACAAGCCTGAAAAAAAAAAAAAGCCTAAAAAAAAAAAAAAAAAAAAAAAAATCACAAGAAGAACCAAGGGCGAGGCTGCCTGAGGCACACCACATAACCGAACAGGCAGGATACTCTGGCACTGAAGAGAAGTCCAAGGAGGATATATATAGTGGGTTGATTGCCGGTAAATGCAGGGCAGGTGTGCCTCGTCAGCCATGGGAGGAGGCGAGCAGAAATGCCCACTGGGAAAAAAACACAGGGAGGAGGGGCAGGGGAAGCAGGAGCACAGAGAGCAACAGGACAGGCAAAACAAAACAGCAAGCAAAAACCTAAACCGTGACAGTAACTTTTGTCAAAGGAGGTGATTGAATTTTTTTTTTTACCCCTCATGTTAAAAAAAAAACCCCTTGCATGACAGTAGACTGGAGACTATGTCCTTGGTTTGCAAGGTCAATATAATTTCTGTAAATGTCCATATTAATGTAGCATTTTTCACAAAGAGCTGTTAATCTTATAAAGTGGGCAGACACTCAGCTTTATATGCTCAGGAGTCACAAATTGGAAAAAACCATCAACTCAAAGGATGGTCATATTACAGCATTCAAATTGCTGAACGTCTAATAGAACCAGGGCAGCACATTAGTAAAGAGGCTCGTTATATAGAGTTTGTTATAAAAAGGAATCTTTGCGAATTCTCAAATGAGAATGTAAAAAAATAGAAAAATAAAATGGCTTTCATTTAATTTATCCACATTTAACTTACCAGTGTCCAAATCCTGTGGCAGACTCAGGATGTTTGTGTGGGCAGGAATAAAATGTTTCTTGTCCACTGGAAGGGCATACAAGAGTGTACTTCATCGTCGTTTATATTCTGCACCATTGGGGCATCCAAGAGGATTATTCATTTCAAACACACAATGGCACTACAGTGGGTGATTGAACCACTGGCCTCCCCAAACATAAACACATATAAATAACCATCAAAATTAAAGATGTTGAAGTTAAAGTCCACATTAAACTCATACTAGTACTTTTCTATTTTCTCTGACCTGCAGGGTGAAGTTATATCGACTTGTCAGGAGTGGCAGTCTACGCGATAAAGAGAAAAAGACAATTAATGTAGCATGATAGAGCGCGGGTATATACTCTTGGCCCGTTATTTTTCTTCCGACATACACATAAGCTGCTGAAACATTTTAATTTGGATCGATGTGGAGGCAGCGAACATCCCTGAGTGATCTCATCAGGCTCTGCTCTAAACCTCCTGTTCCGTGGGTTTCTCACTGTAGGTCCTCGTTAATATTGACATTTGATACCACAGGTTTTATTCAGGGGAAAACACAAACATCCCTGACCTTGATCAATGACGAGATTGTCAATATTGAAAGAAACGCTAACAAAAGCATCATTCCATACAATAATGTACCAAGAAAAGTATCCATGGTTGCTCAACAGCTTCTGCTGTGTTTTAGCTCTTTATAAACTACAAATATAGAGTCTGGACTTAATTGTGAGTGTGTGTGTGTGTGTGTGTGTGTGTGCAATCCAAGCTACACATGTGGCTCCTCTTGGATTTCATTCAATTGTTTCCTGTTTTGTTAATGCAAACAGGCTCAAAAAGCATCAGTGAGCACACACCTACACAAAAGACTATGTGCAATATTTGAAATCATTAAAATATCTTAACTATCAACTACTGCAGTTGTAGAAATAGTTTATATTAGTTAGTAAAAAGTGAAGTTAGTACAAAGTTCTATTCGTTATAATAATACATATTAGTTATATTAATAACTAATCTTTTTGTCAAAGTGAGATATTACTAGTAGTTTTGCTTCTTTAGTCTGTGTATGAGGAGAAAATCTGGTTACAGTGCAGTCAAACTTCAGATTCAGTCATCACCAAGTATCTCAGAATGAGAGTACATCCTTCAAGGTTCCAGTCCTGTTCAAGGGGAAACTTTTCTCCCTGTAGTGAAAGGCTGCAGTACTGCAGTACTGCTGTACTGCTGATACACCTTAATCTCTTACAAGACGATTGGAAAGAAAAGGAAGTGATTAATGCTTTATTAATACAATATATGAATAAGATCTCATGCATGTTTGTTCAATGCACACATGCAGATATTGACATTCACTTGGCATCAAAGACATTTTTCCCCCCTTAAAATAAACTGTATTTAAATATTTCTTTAAGTGCATGTTTGAAGAAAATACACCTTTAACTCATATTACACAATCACAACATTGATGCATTGTGTCATTTGGTTTTACGCTGTAGCACCTACTGAATGTATTTACGATCAGGGGACGTTATTTTCTTTGAACAGCTGCCAATAAAATGTTTTGTTGACACTTTGATGCCTGTGGAGGAGGTTTAGTATTGTACAAAGCAACAAAGATCAACTACTACACATATAATCTTAGAAATAAAAAGCGTTTGAGACTGAGAAAGAGGTGTTTTTTTTTCCTTGCAATACCATCGGCAGAGTAATAAACTGAGAATGACAGAAGGAAAAGTGAAGGACAGAATGAATGAAAGAGAGGATTTTCGTTTACAACTGCGTGTCAGAATCTGCCATATCAGATTATGTAACATATTGATGAATTGAATTTTTCACAGAAACTCAGACACCTTTAAATCTGCTCTTGAACAAAGTCATATAACACTAAAGAATGGAGGGATTTCTGTCAAAGTTTGGAATGCAAAACTGTCTGCACAACAAATTGAAGTCATAAATATGTGAATATTTAAGAGAACGAATATTGCGAACGAACCATTTTATATTGCAAATATTAATACATTCAAATGTCCAAGTGTCCATTATACTGGGTTCCTAGTAATGATGGAATCTTGTGGTTTCAGTCATTTTCATTCGCTCAGAAATGAGATGAAGCTGATTAAAGCAGCCTGATCTTTATATCAGGCAACAGGACAGTTCATTACCAACATCCCAAGGCTACATATTCCAACAGGTTCAAATGGCAGCTCATGCTGCAAGACAGCCGTGTCAAATGAGTTCTCCTGTGTCACCTGAGAGTAATTCATTCATTCATTAATTGAATTTACAGCGCCACATTTGGATCGAATTGTGTGATGGTCACAGGAGGACATATCTATAAACAATCAGTAATTATGGTAATTAAGGAAGGGAGTCATTACAGCACATGATTCAGTATCTTTAAAAATGAGGCTATTAAAAGCTTTAGTCCCAGACAAGTTAAAGGATTCTTTTACTCAAATAACCACACATTCAGGTATCTCAAATTTGGGAGGACACAATTAAGTCATTAGGGGTTTGTAATAATAAAAACAAAAAAAACCCTCATAATTGTATGCATTTAAACATATTTTATCTTTCCGTATAGCCCTATAGCTGATTTGACTGGTAATCTAAGTACTGTTTAAAGATCTTCCTCACCAAACTAAAACTGTCGGTTAGGACAGCTTGTATTTATCCCGAGGGGCCAAAACCTCCTGTATTGCTACAAGTGCAAGCTGAAGGCAAGTCAGACTGCTCTTCTTGGATCGCGACATCTGGCCAGTGAAAGGACTGTAAAGAGTGACTTTAATGAGCATCGAGCAGAATATCTTGAGTGAGTGAAATGACTACAGACATTGGGGCGCTGTAGCCTCGGAGCATGAGGCAGCGATGGGGAAAGAGCTACAGAGACGGCGTAACGTCTTCAGTAATGATCACACCCATTAAAGGAAGATAGCTCCCTTCATTTGCATGATCTCTTGGCACAGAATGTGCGTTGATTGACAGCGACTTGCCCTTTGATGATTCTTGGAAAAAAATTCACGTGACTTGTGCGAGATGAATGAGATGACTGAGGGTGGGCAGAGGCAGCCCCTGTGCCTTCAAGAAAAGCGTTCAGGGTTGAGAGCACTGCGATCATTCAGATTCTTTTTCAGTCAGGCAATATTAATTAGATCAGTTATTATGGTATAAATTCTGGTGACGCAGCAGTTCATATCTAAGTGGGAGTTTCTGACATTTATTGCTATGCATATTTCTTGTCCTAGGAACTGATGCAGCACATTAGACCACTGGGGTTGTATGAGGAAATGAGCACACACTGTATATTTTCATTATTAGATGAAGATATTGGAAAAAAAACAGGGTTTACGTGTTTATTACCACTTGCTCCGTGCATCCCTGTACTCAATAATGTAATTATTTGAAGATTAATCGAGAGATTTTTGTTGTACGGTCACAGGGTTTGTGTGTATCTGTAAAATGGTATATTCCCACAAGCCATCTGTACCTGCTGCTCTCCGTGTCCGCACCACACAGGTAGGATGTGACTGCCACCTCCTCCCTTGCCAACCCAGCTTGGCTACCTTGCTGCTTGCCTACAGAAATGCTCACAAACACATGTCTTAGCATTTAAGCATTTAGAGCATTTAAGGTAGATTTCCTCGGTTTTCTGAATGTGTTTCTGAATGGCCTGAGTATATTTCAGTCTCCTCACAAGGGCAGCATACATTCTCTTCAGCCATTGTGGTGTAGACTGAGTTTGCTTGAAGCAGGTATCATGTCAGGTAGATTGTAGACTAGATGACAGCTATGAAAGGGTATGAGGAATGTGTCTCCGGGCCAGTGCATCGCTCGCTGGGCTGTCACGGGTCTTTTGCTCTGATTTTCCCCAGAAAAGTCCACAAATCTGCAGCGAAGCGCAGGTCATTAACTGTCAATTCATATCAATGCCTCATTAAGTCTGCAGCATAAAAATGGAAAACTAATAGGCGATCAACGTTGTTATGTGAGGAAACATATTCATACATGCAGCAGTTACAGTGCGTAGCGCTATTAGCATTTATTTGAAGTAATATCTCTGGCCACATGAAGACTTTACTATAAGAAATGATTGAACCCCAGAAAAGAGTATTTTATTTCTGCAGCAGCACAGGAGCAGCAAAATAAATCCATTAAAAAACAGGAGATGGATTAAACTAAAATAATAGATGGTAAAGTAACAGCAGTGTGATTAATACAATCATTATGCAGAATTGTCCAAAATTCACTCTAATTGGCTGCCTGCCATTTGGGCCTCTTTCATTTTAGCATAGTTGACATTTTTAGTCTTTTTTATTCTTTTTTGCTGCTGAAAACAGCCTCCTGCTGCAGACAATAACACTATAAGAGTCTGGAGATTGAACCAAAACGGTGAAGGTGAGGACCAGAAAATGAAGTCCATAAAATTGTTTGTGGGTTTATCCAACCATTTAAAGTGCTGACACAAGACACATGTAGGTATACTAAATTTTGTTGTGTATATCAAATCACTATCCATCACAGGGTGTGCCTCAGTAATTGTCCCTCAGCTCTGAAGACTGTTTTTTAACCTCCCATGGTCGACTACTGAACTTTATTGGCGATAATGGTGACTACTGATAAGGCATATAGTTGTGCACAACAGGTTTGTGCTTGTATTTACACGTGCAGCGATAGAAGAATGGATTTATGACAACAGGATCAACTGCAGAGCTGCATCAAACTCTGAAACTGAATGGTGGATTCAGAGCAAAATGAAGAGAAACAAATGAGCAAAAGTGGCAGAAGGAGACCTGTTTGCTCGCTGTATCTCTCCTCTTTCAACGATATTTCCCTGCTTTTACCTACTTTCATCTTTCAGTCCCCTTAGGTGTGTGACGCAAATTAATCTGATGCTTTTCATTCTCGCCTCCTTTGCAGCAATCAACACTATCTTGTTTTGTCAACTCTCATCTGAATATATCAGTAATTCATAATCTAAGCACATTTGTATGTATATGTGTGTGTGTGTGCGTGTGTGTGTGTGTTCCCTGAGAGATGCCTCGCTTTCAGAACACGCTCCTTTATTGCCTTTTGTCCTCTGTCATTTATGTAACGCCTGTAATATCCTTGCTGGGTATGTGTGTGTGTGAGTCTGGAAATAAATTTTCGAGCGCAGCATATCAAACAGCTCCACTGTGTATTGTACTTTGCATGTTTCCATCCTCGCGATTCCCCGACCAAATTATGTAATCACATGCATCAGAGACTTGAGACGAAAGCCTCTCAACAGAATCAAATCACAGGGTTGAATACTGGACATTACTGCAAAACAGAACCAAGTTCAGAATTTGCTGCACTCTGTGCTTTTAGAGAGTCAAGTGCTCATATAGTTGGAGAAAATGATGATTTATCCCCAAGACCCATGTTAGTCAGAAGCTGTGCAGTATCATTCATGTTGCTTCATGTAGAGAGAAAAAGAAATGGATTGCAGAATCAAACACAATGTAATTGTGGCAGCTTCTGGAGGGCCTCTTTAGCTTTGAATGTGTCTGCAAAAAGAGGAAGATGAGTCAGAGGAAGAACTTTGATTGAGTAATAAGGTCAATGCATGTGACTGTGCTCAGGAACAGAGGGCCACTGATGGGTTAGGGAGCGTTTCTCTGAAAAACTGTGATGTTCACACTCTGAAAAAGAAATTGTTTTCAGAGCACCTTACAGAGGCAGCAAGACTTTGTATCTCTGCTGTTCATACGCTTACATTTCAAAATGTGTTGATTCCCCCTTCTTTAATGAGAAGCCCATTAATGAGAACTTTAGGTTAAGGTGGAGCCAGATCCACCACAAATGCTTTGTGACTGTCCTTGAAATGTGCACAAGCACACATACAAGCATTTTTATCTGATTAATTCAAATCTAATGCACAGCATATTCTAAAAAGCTTTAATTCAGAATTAATGCTCCATTTAGTATGACCTCTATGACCTCTTTTAAATTATCTATGATTTTTCCGTGGTGTTGAATACAAAATAATCCTTCCATCCATCCACGTTCTACCATTTATCCTGTTAAAGGGCGGGGTCACCCAGAGACAAACCATTCACACCTACGGGCAATTTTAGAGTGACCAATTAACCTAACCCCCCGTTTGCATGTTTTTGGTCTGTGGGAGGAAGCCGGAGCACCCGGAGGGAACCCACGCAGACACAGGGAGAACATGCAAACTCCACACAGAAACGTCCTGAATCGAGAATTTTACCCAGGACCTTCTGGCTAATAATTCCTTAAATCAGAATGCCACTCAAAGCTAAGCAGTCCCCTTGAATTAAAATTAATTAACCTGCCCCTTTATCTGTATTCACACCAAAATTCAACAGGGTCTGTTAGTAGTTTTTGTGTAATTCTGCCAACTAACCAACAAACCCATTCATGTGAGGTAATTGTCTAAAATATTTAGTGCGAGGATGGTTGTTTACTAAGGTTAATTAAATTTGACCAATTTAGGTGAGCACAGGGATCAACAATGGTCTATATTTAATGACAGAGGAACAGTTCAGTGTGTGAGAGAGACATGACTCTGCCGCAGTGCATCTGCACTACTATGAATTTCAGAAAACAGCAGCGGCCGGAATGCAGGAGAGTAGATTTTAACAGCAAATATATTATCGTTTAATGTTATCTGTGTTTTAAGAGGATTTTCAGTCAAGAATTAACATTAGAAAATATTGATAGTACTCATATTAGTATGCTACACATGAAGCTACAGCAAGATGACAGTTAGCTCAGCTCTGCACGATGCAAATGGGAAAAGACTTGTTTCATGTGTCTTTATGCTAAGCTAACCTGCTGCCAGCTGTATGCTTCGTGTTTATTGATGATATTTGCATTTATATGGTCATCTCCTTGCAAAGAGTTGACTTACTAACATGGTACATTTCGTCCATAAATAATGCCTAGAAATCATCTGGGATGTAATGGTAAGTGTACGGCATTTGTTGAGGGACTCAGCTGAACTGAATCGTGGCCCTGCACACTTTTCCACATTTCAATAAGAAGAAATCACTCTTGCCAGCCCCGAGAGATTCTGCTGACAGCAACAAAATGAGATTGCTGGCACTTTTTCCAAAGATTTCAGGAAACATTTAAGGGTTGAAGAGAGATGAGGCAGTTGGGGTTGCAGTTGAACTGATTGGCTGGAGATCTGTCATGCAAATAATGAAGTCAGTGGCTCTGTGGCCCTTTCCCAAAATATTTGGAAAGCTCACAAAATCGCTGAACTGACCTTTAAACGCTGGAAAAAGTTTTCAGGCCAACAACATTAGGAATCCATTAAACTTTTAATTTAAGTTCTCATTGCAGTTTTGAAAGTCTTCTTCTCTGCTACAGAATGTCAGCGACCAACAGTACATCACAAGTATGTGTTATACTGCTCACTTCAGATGTGAGAGTTTTTTTAGTCAGTTGAATTGTTGGCTAATGTCCTGTGACTCCATTCAGCTCCAGTATCATGACACAATGACCTGGTAAACATGTTCTTTAAAATACTTCTTGCTTCTTATAAGTTGGAGTTCTATAAGGCCCTTAGTATCCATCAACCTACGAGCTTTGGACATCTGGCTACTTCTACTTTTGCTTGTACGACAGAAGAGAATTTCAAATAAGCACAAGAGGTCTCTTGTTAGGAAAACATAGGTGGTTGTAAGTGTTTGAATAAATGATTAGTACTGTAATTCATTTGGTCAGCGTCCCAGTGGCAGCAACGTTTTTGAAATAGGC
Organism: Mola mola; assembly: GCA_001698575.1. NCBI lineage: Eukaryota > Metazoa > Chordata > Actinopteri > Tetraodontiformes > Molidae > Mola > Mola mola. The sequence goes on along the minus strand of KV751323.1, from coordinate 6,560,534 downwards.
CTCGAAATCAAAATTAAAATGAGTTTCCTCACGCAGCATGCCAGTCAAGTGTCTCCGTTTTTGAGAAAGTGAATCAGTTTAAGTATTTGCAGTTGAAAAACCACTTTTGGCCACTCTGGATAAGCATTTTAGTTCATGACATAAATGTGCAGTGAGCAGAAAGGGATTGTTAAACAGAGCTCGATGGAGTTCAGCTGGGAAGATCTTAAAGATGTCCTGTCAGGGATTAAAATAATTGCTTCACCTGTTAAACTGATGATATTTATGTTGGACTCAACATACATTTGAAAGCATAAAAATGTAATAGAACATAAAAGTATTATACCAGCCCAGTGCCAGTTTGCTTCACCACTGCTGTCAGTGTTAAAGCAAAGGGATGAGTGGGATCCTCAGAGAATGACAACATGTGTTTTACATCTGCTCCCTCATTATGCAAAGTATTACTCTCGTGATTTTAAAATGTGCAAGCAGTCAATTTTCCTGATGGCAGTTACCCATCGGTATGTGAATATACGCGTGAATATAAATATCTATTTGGACATAGAGAGCCGTAGTGCTCCTGATGAGCCTATTGGCAATTTGCATGGCTGCCTCTGTCATCAGTGTATGAAGGTGTTTGTAAAGAGGTGAATGTGGCAGATGTTGTTAAGCACTTTGAACAGTAGCCTAGACAAGATATAAATTGAAAGTATTTACCTTATGATGGCTAGTGTCATTTTCATTCTTTGATTCCCTTAAACACCTTGCTTACATGAAATGTGAAGACATGCTGCAAATCACACCAGTGTGTGACACACACACACACACACACAAACACACACACACACACGCTAACCATTTCTTCCTTTGAACCCAGAACACTATTTGTCTTGTTCAGCGTGTGTGTACATGTACTCGTGTGTAGAATACAAAAATAATATACTCAAATAATGGTATAAATTACACTCAAGTACAAGTAAAGGTACAAGAATAAAATGGACATAGAAAGAAGTAAAAAATTCAGTCTGACAGATGAAATTTACATGTGTCCATCTGTGTGTCCACAGATGGACACATGTAAATTTTCACAACACTGTATTTTCTAGTGGATGAACTCACCTGTTTGAAGTGAAAGAGGTCCACCTGTGTGTACAGTATTACTGTTTTTATCCAGCATCAGATTCATCTCAAAAAGTAATGAACTACAATATTTGTTATAAGAAGCACGGAAGTAAAAGTAATTGAAAAAATATTCCTAAAAAATGTTACAGAAATAGAAGTACAAGTCCTTTGTTACGTCCATCCTTGATATTAGACAATACAAAAAGTAAAACTAAGAGTGAAGTGTGGTGGATGAATTTGGGCATCTCAAAGTCGGAGGGGAAAAACGTTCAGTCCACAGTCTGTTGGTGCGGCAGCAGATACTTCTGTATCTTTTGCCGGTAGCCGGCACGGTGAACACCTACTCTGCAGTGTTTAACAAGAATCTAAAAAGGGAATCTGCCTTCTCAGGTATCCTTGTCTCAAGTCCTGCTCCAGCCATTGATTAAACCCTTAAAAACGAATGTTCTGTTTTGTATAATTACATATTCACCGCTCCACCCCTTGTCTAGAGCCAGAGTCAGATATCTAGCGGAATGTGTTTCTTTGTGGTGCCACAAATGTACAATGTGAGCACAATGTGCACCCCTTGTCTAGAGCCAGAGTCAGATATCTAGCGGAATGTTTCTTTGTGGTGTCACAAATGTACAATGTGAGCACAATGTATGATGATTCAGCTTAGAATTCTGTGATGAAATCCACAAATAGACTCTGACGTTAATTTCAAGTTGTGTGATGCCTGATTGAGGGGTGGTGTAGACAGCTTCCTGTGTTGACTTGTTGGCTTTAAAAGCAAACTGGTGCTCAAGTCTGGCGTGGATGTTATCTTGATGTTATAGAAAACCATTTTTTAAAGCACTTCATTAGAGTGGGATTAGAGTGGCACAGAGCAGAGGCTGTCTTGGGACAGTTCCCTGTCACAGATTCCCTCTCAACAAGATTTTCCTCACATCAGCTGTGGCTACTGAAAGTCTTCTTCAAAGTGAGCATCGAATGTGTTTACCTGATCTGGTGCCATGGCTTCACACATGACGGGGATGATCTTGTGTCGGTTGCCTGTGATATTTTGAATCGCCTACCACATTTCTTTGCAGTTTGTGCTGTGATCTCTTTCAAGCCCCTGCTGATGTCTCCTCTTTGCCACTTTGACGCCAGCTTTGAGTCGTGCTCTGGCAGTGATGCATGCCTCCTTGTCACCAAACCAAAAGGCAGCTTTTGGCTCTCGATACTGGCCTTTTCCTCCATCAAAGTTTTCCGGTTAATGTCCTTGCACCACATCATTTGCTGATGTATAATGCCACTGAAGATATATATTCCCCAAGATTTATGTGATTATCTTGTGTGGCTGGTACTCTGAACATTCACCAATCGGTGCAGCCTGTAGAATTACTCCACAAGATACACTGTCTGTGTACCCTGTACCCTACAAATACTGTGTACTGTACACAGGGACAATTAATAAGGTGATAATGTCAACAAATTGCCCTCTCAAACCTTATGTTAAGCTTCACACTTCATTGTTTGTCTGAGGGCCAAAACTGATGTGCATTATCTTTTTACGTTTTCGCATGTTTCTATCTTCCATTATATAATTTTGTGTTGTATAATGACCATTGAACTTCTTGAATCTTCAATCCCAATCTTTAACAAGCACGCGTGCACAAATGCACACACACAATCACACACCTAATTATCAGCCAGACAAGTGTCCACTGCAGATATCCTCATGATTTTATCAATGATAAAGTGTTTGTGTTCTTTTTACTTTAAAATCCACCTTCAAATAGCAAGTCATTTAATATCAATTGAACTATAGCAACCCAAGTCTCTAACTAACTCAAAGAAAAAGCACAAATATTACTCACTTCTAATTATTTCCTCCTGTGCACACAAAAAACAATTAATCAAAGCATGGCCCCGCAAAGTTGGACTACTCCAGGGTGACATTTGATGGAGTAATTTGACGCGCTTGTTTGCAACGTGGGTTGTCATTTGACGCTGTTGGATTATTTAACCTTAATAAGATTTTAATGAGATCTGTGTCTGATCTCTAGATGGGGCTGCTTTAATCTGCTTTAGCTCGATCTCCCATAGAGATTGTGCATCACTTCAAGCGCCGCATACGCTCAATTGTTTCATGGACACCAGTGCAGGTTGTACAGTTTCTCATTAAGGTTGAGGACAGGATTGAGACACTGAAAATGCATTTATACCTCGCGCCCAATTTTTAAAAAAGCTCTAATGCACATGAGAAACTGAATGTGATTAGTTACTAATTCGTTATGCAACGATATGACAATGAAAACCGACTAATTGAATAATTCAAAGAGTTAGTTCCCTCGTTATACTTCATTGACTTCATATTATTCTAAACTTGGTGCTAACAACACATTTCAAACAAGATAGGACAGGGGTAACAAAAGACAGGAAAAGTTTATTTTAAAAATTTCGTACAGTGTTTTTTTTTTGTAAGATATTGCTTTGACTGTTTTAGTCACAACCAGAGCCTTAAGAAACAGTGACACAAATACAAGTGGGTGATGGTAGGAAAGGGGATGAAATTTAAAAACAAGGTCAGACAAAGTCAAGACAATTTTCATGAGTCTGAGAGAAGCTGGAGGTTCTTGCCCTTGATGTGCTCTTATCCTTCTACCTGCAGGGTTGAGACGGTGTCCTGAAGTTTTGGAACGCTTGAGCACATCGGTTGTGATGGGAAAGGCCAACGGTTCACCTCCCTTGGGGAAATAAACTTTGATGCTTTATTAATGGTAAAAGGTCGAGAGCAGTTGTGCCAGACGAAGATGTGAAAAGAGCAGTATTTTCAGTGACGTGTTGTTCTATCTTGCCTTCTCTATGTCAGTACTCCTTAAACTTTTAGTTTCAGCACAGCATTTGAGTTACAGTAAGTATTAAGATACATATAGCTCTGAGATTAAGCTTTGAGCCACATGTTAACCTCAAATCAAATCAAATCAAATTAATTAAAAAATTAATCAAAATATGCCCAAAATCACAATTTACACATAATCTCAATGGGCTTTGACAAACTGTAAAGATGTGACACCCTCTGCCCGCAGAGGAGGATCCTTCTTCCTACGACGGACAGACGTGTAATAGATGTCACTTGTACAGAACACAAAACATGACGATAACAGCTTACTAAAAATGTTTGGGTTCTTATGAGTCTATAAATCCAGATATAGTGCGGATATAGTATGTTGTCACTTGTCTCTGCGCAAAATCTACTTTTCTCAGATCATTATCTTATAACATTTGAATTTCTGCTCATCAACTATACACCAAGAATCACTAATTATTATAGCTGATGCATAACAGAGGACATTGTTCGAAAGTTTAAAGATATTATTCCCTCTGTAATAAATTCAGTGCCATATCCCAATGCAACAGCGGAGTCAGATCTTGATTTTAGCCGCTCCCAGCGTGTTGACCTCACTGATTGCAGTGCCGGCTCTCTACGTGCTTCACTCGATTCTATTGCCCCCAGTTTAAAAGAAAACAAGAAAAGCCCAAGAGACTAGTTCCATGGTATAATGTTAGTACTCGCAAGTTAAAACAGAAAACTCACAAATTTGAAAAGAGTTGGCGTTCCACTAAACTGCAAGAGCCTGGCCTGGTAGGATAGCCTTAAAGTATACAGGAAGGCCCCTTCGCCGAGCAAGAAAAGACTACTATTCGGCATTGATATAAGAAAACAAGAATAAGCCCAGGATCCTTTTCAGCACTGTAGCCAGGCTGACTGAGAGCCATCATTCTATTGAAACATGCATTCCTACAGCCCTCACCTGTAATGATTTTATGAACTTCTTCAATCATAAAATTATACTCATGAGAGAAAATATCTTACACCTCACGCTTACATGCTGCTAACACGCTCACAATAAAAATGCTAACATGCAGATATTAAAGTACTGCTCCAAGAGAGGGTCACTGGTCATTGCAAAGCAAAAGCAGAAAACTTCAGGTATTACATTGACTGCTTATTTCAGTCAAGATGTGTGTTGAAGTAGATAAGAAATCAACTTAAGGACATTATAACAAGGTCAAAAATATGATTTTCATTGGAAATGGTCTTCAAGCAGTTATGACGTTATGGTTACCTTGTTAGACATCTCAGTTCAGCATGTTTGCTTACTAATATTTGGTAGCTGGATCTTACATGGTACAGCTGGTGGCATTACAAACGTGATCATAAACAAACCATTGGACTTGTTGCAATTTTGACATATGGTGGCACCGCATATAAAGTCAGAGATCATCAACGTTATTTCAATACATTCTGATTTGGATCTAAATGTGTACATTAAATTTAGCTGCAGACTCATCTTGTGGTGCCCAGATACAAACTAAACACTTGAACAGTAGACCAGTGTGGAATTTGTTTGAATTTCTTCTCATTTGCTCTTTAGGTTGCTGGATGCAAACAAAATGTCAAAACTAAATGTGATTGTTGTCGGTAACGAGATGTAGAACATAAAATATGATTGATAAACAAGAATTTAAACTATATTGGCTTGATTCGGGGCAACAGTACATTTCATTTGGTTGCATTTCACTATAACTTCCAAGAGAGCGCCAGAGAGTTTGATGAGGGAAGATCGCGAGCGTGACTAAATGTAACATGAACAAAATTTGGTTTCATCAACAGTAACAGTAGATATTAGATATTGCATATTACATATTACATATTACATACATAAACAACCGCTGCAACAAGCACTGGAATACAATAAATTAATCATAAAGAATAGGGCAAAAATGAAAGAAATGGTAAAATGCTGTCGTGCAACTGACTGCACCAACAGTTATAGAAACATTTAGATGCACAAGGCTTAATTTTGCTGCTTATTAAGGCATAAAGAGAAGAGAGCCAAATGGATGACTGTAATTTGGCAAGAGCCTTCTCCCCCTTTAATGTGTTGCAGCAGGAGAGCGTGGAGTGTAATTAAGAGCTGATGCTGGATTCTGTTTGGATGCTGAAACTCAGTCCAGCAACCTGGTGATGTGCATGCTGCCTCGCTGTTACTGAAATCATGGTGACACTTGGAAATGAGCCACTTTTAATGTTATTAAAATGTCTGCTGTGAAAAAAGGCCCGTTGGAATGGTTCTGAAGTTTTATTGGCCTTTACCGGATTTTTTCCATCACGCATCTTAATTCCCTGTACAGCTGTTCTCTCTGCAGCCTATATCTCCTGAGTCAAAATGCATACATGTCATCGTCAGCACAGCGCTGACTGTTTTCTTCCTCTAATCACAGCTCTCCTCATAATTGCACCTTTAGCACATTTGTTTTGTTCCTTAGAAGGTGTGATGGAAGTTGTATCACGTCAGCCAGACTGAGTAGTTTCACAACCTGAACAGAGATATGCGGTGATTGATGGCCGTTGTTTATATCTCTTGTAGACAAAGACAAGTCACATTTATCAAGAGCAAGAACAACTTCAGTCACATATTCAAAGTACCTGGGGATTATTACTAGCATTCTTGTCACGGAGTAATGTTTGTACAGGTCATTGGGACCTTCGTTGTGTTTTTTATCATGTGAGGATGTTCGAGCGCTTGCAGGTGTACATGTACATACATGATGCGACACACATTCCTGTAGTTTCTCCCTGGATCTGCACAGCAATGCACAAAAGAAAGGCAGTGACAAAGAAGTCAGTATCAAATAAACAATGAGCTTCGACATGGATAAAGATGGACAGTTTTGGACAACCCGAGTGCCAAATCCCAAGCATAGTTCAGCTGTTTACCATGACTTTTTATTGTGTTTTTATAGCTTCACAAAACTAATTTTAAACAAAACTGGTGAGTTGAATAAACACTGAATCAGGGTGTTAAGAAGTACCTAAAACAAGAGAAACCGTCTTTAGGAAAGTTCATTTTAAGAGTAATCTGAGTTTTTAGTTTGGCCCGAGTCCTACCTGAAATAAGTGAGGAGGAGGAGCGGTTGATGACCTCTACTGCAGCCCACCACCAGAGGGTGAAATATTCATTGAAATATTCTAAAGAAACAAATCTTTGAGTGTTATTATTTCAATTCTGATGTAAAACTGCATTTAAATCCTCTTGGCCTTCAAACTAGCCCAGTTTGACGTATGAGCTGTCTCTAACACCATTTAAATAAAAGAAGTTAAGGTTTCACAATGTGCGCAAATAAGAATTTGAACATTTCAATCCTGTTGCCAGACTGAATGAGCTGCTCACAAAGGCCATTTGCACTTCTCAACACCCACTCGATCAGTCAGTGGCTGTGATGGCTACAAATGCACTCAATGTGATCCACTGTGTTGGAGAAGGAGAAAGACAGGTCCAGATGAGAATACTGAAAAAATACAGATTTAGAAAGTTTAAAATGAATTGATGTTTGACAGCCCCCTTTTATATTTTATGTACTTCTCATTATATTCATCATGAAACACATCCTGCCTTATTTTAAGAAAAAAAAATATCACCTCACTATTTGTGACTCTTGCAATTAAAAACAACAATTTGAGCAATAATTTGCTCCCAAATAAGATGCCTTCTATCTTATTGGTCAGAGAAATGTCCATTGTGCACATATCCAGCAAGTTTTCTAGTATATTGCCTTTAATAATAAATAAGTACAATAATGCCCAACAGTGAGCAGTGCCTCTGCTTACGTTTACTCTGACCTCCGTCTTTGTGATGTGATGCATAAGGACACACATGGGCATCCCGTCACGTCCCAGTGGTTGCTTTCCTTCCATTGCTCCAGTTTATTTATGGATCCCCTGTGGGCAACATTCACCCATCTGTATCACTTTTTTTTATTATTATTTACTCTGATGCTCGCTGTTTTCACCCCCACCCCCCAAAAAAAACAAGGTGAAAGCTCTGCTTTTTCACCCCTGTTGTTGATACTGATGTCTGTTTGTTTGTTTTCGTTCTGTTAAGCTGTTGTGTTGGACCGGGGAGCCCTCTCTGAGTAATGACCCACTGAACCACGACACAAACAAATTGTTCTGTTTGCTTTTCTTGTTCAGACTGTTGAGAATGGACACGTTTATGTTAATAACACCGTTTTTCAAATATGTTTATATCGGCTGTGTTTATACATGGTGTCATTGAAATTTGATGATGGATTCTGGTCGTTACAGTAAAAGCAGGTAATGCAAATTGTGTTGTTGCATATTTAATTTTCAGAAACAAGACTAACAACAAAACAGATTTATTTCTTTTCATAAGATAAAAATGATTTTGTACATATGGACATATGGACCTACTGTAAACAATTACACCAACAGCACATTTGAATAACAACATTCTGAAGACTAACTCGATGCCATTTTTGAGTTCTTTTGGCCTGGACCAGAATCCTAAATGCAAACAAAGAAGCAATGTATTCTGTGTGCTTGGTGGCCTAAATAAATTTCCTTTAGTGTGGTTGAAGCCCGTTAGTCACACGTACACACAGATGTGTGGAATATCTAAATTGCCAGTAACTCGGCATGGCCAAATGTGAGCTGACAGACTTTGGAAGCACTGTAGAAATATGTATGGGAATCTGAGTGCTGTGGCATTAAGATGTTGAGTTGAGTTGAGTTTCGTTTCGTTTCGTTTCGTTTTCTGCCGCTTATCCGGGTCCGGGTCGCGGGGGTAACAGCCTGAGCAGGGACACCCAGCCGCTCCTCCCCCCAGCCACTTCCACCAACTCCTCCGGGGGGACACCAAGACGTTCCCAAGCCAACCGAGAGATGTAATCTCTCCAGC
>KV751323.1:6528866-6550297 GCA_001698575.1 Mola mola | reverse complement strand
ACCCCAGTGATGGGAGGGCCCAGCCCAAAGTCCTCCGGCTCTGCCTCTTCTTCAGAATGCGTGTTGGTGGGATTGAGGAGATCTTCGAAGTATTCCTTCCACCGCCGAACTATAGACTCAGTTGAGGTCAGCAACTCCCCTCCCACACCGAAGACCGTGTGGACGGGGTTCCGCTTTCCCCTCCTGAGTCGCCGAACAGTTTGCCAGAATTTCTTCGGCGCCGACTGGAAGTCTTGTTCCATGGCCTCACCAAACTCCTCCCACACCCGGGTTTTTGCCTCAGTGACCACCCGAGCCGCAGATCGCTTGGCCTGCCGGTAGCTGTCTGCTGCCTCGGGAGTCCCACAGGCCAACCATGACCTGTAAGTCTCCTTCTTCAGCTTGACGGCCCCTTTCACCTCTGGTGTCCACCAGCGGGTCCTGGGATTACCGCCACGACTAGCACCAGCGACCTTGCTACCACAGCTTCGAGCAGCCGCCTCGACAATGGCAGCGCGGAACATGGCCCACTCAGACTCCATGCTCCCCACTACCTCCGGGATGTGGTTGAAGCTCCTCCGGAGGTGGGAGTTGAAGACCATTTTCACAGGGTCCTCAGCCAGACGTTCCCAGCAGACCCTCACTATTCGCTTGGGCCTACCTGGTCTGTCCGGCTTCTTCCCCCGCCACCTGATCCAACTCACCACCAGGTGGTGATCAGTTGACAGCTCTGCTCCTCTCTTTACCCGAGTGTCCAGCACATACGGTCGCAGATCAGATGATACGACTACAAAGTCAATCATTGACTGTCGACCTAGGGTGTCCTGGTGCCAAGTGCACTTATGGACACTCTTATGGCTGAACATGGTGTTAGTTATGGACAAACTGTGACTAGCACAGAAATCCAATAACTGAACACCACTCGGGTTCAGATCGGGCAGTCCGTTCCTCCCAATCACACCCCTCCAGGTCTCGCTGTCATTGCCCACATGAGCGTTGAAGTCTCCCAGTAGGACGATGGAGTCCCCAGTAGGGGCACTCTCCAGTACCTTTTCCAAGGACTCCAAAAAGGGTGGGTACTCTGAACTGCTATTTGGCGCATAGGCACAAACCACAGTCAGGTCCCGTTCCCCAACCCGAAGGCGCAGGGAAGCAACCCTTTCGTCCACGGGGGTAAACTCCAACACATTGGCTGAGAGCCGGGGAGCTATTAATAAGCCCACGCCTGCTCTCCGCCTCCCACCTGGGACAACTCCAGCATAGAACAGAGTCCAACCCCTCTCAAGAAGACTGGTTCCAGAACCCGAACTGTGCGTTGAGGTTAGGCCGACTATATCTTGCCGGTATCTCTCAACCTCACGCACAAGCTCGGGTTCCTTCCCCATCAGAGAGGTAACATTCCATGTTCCGATAGCCAGCTTCAGCAACCGGGGATCGGACCACCAAGGCCCCTGCCTTTGACTGCCACCCGATCCACATAGCACCGGACCTCTATGGTTCCTCCTGTGGGTGGTGGGCCCACATGAGGACGGACCCATGTTTCCTTTTCGGGCTGAGCCCGACCGGACCCCATGGAAAAAGGCCCGGCCACCAGGCGCTCGCCTACGGACCCCTTCCCCAGGCCTGGCTCCAGGGCGGGGTCCCGGTATCCCTCCGGGCAGGGTACAAAAGTCCTTGTTATTATTCTCCATCATAGAAGTCTTTGAACCGCACTTTGTCTGGCCCCTCACCTAAGACCAATTTGCCTTGGGTGACCCTACCAGGGGCAAACAGCCCCCGACAACATAGCTCCTAGGATCATTAGGGCACCCAAACCCCTCCACCACGGTAAGGTGGCGGTTCCAGGAGGGGGATGTTGAGTTTGTGCATCATTATTCTGTCGTTATTTGTGACTTTTCGTCATTCGTTCGATGTACCACTACTTCAGCCCACTCTGTCATGAAAAAACAACAACGCTGAAATATTTTTTTTTCTGAATCTTGACACAGTAAGTTAAAAAGAAAAGTTTTAATATAAGTGTCATATAAAGAAAAAAGTCGTGGACTGATATAATTTAAATTCTGATGTAAAACTAAATTTGAATCCTCTTGGCCTTCAAACAAGCACAGCTTGAAGTACAAGCTGTCTCTAACGCCATTTAAATAAAAGCAGTTAAGGTTTCACAATGTGGGCTGTGAGTTGCTCCTGAAGGCCGTTTTCACCTCTGAATACCCACTCGATCAGTCAGTGACTGTGACAGCTATCAAAACACAAAAGACATTTTGGCCATTTATCTATCTTATTGCACTTGTAACTGTAATTGTTCTCTCCACTTCACGCCTCTCACCCTATATTTGGTGCACAAAGTATTTGCAAAAGACAAAAAATGATCATAAATGAAATTACAAATGCAATGGTTGCATTAGTTTTAAAACTTTTCATAGATGTTGCTGTAATATTATACCGACCACTGTGTAGTGGGAAACAAAGAGTCATGGGCCTTTCTTTCCATCAAACTGCTATCCTGTCAACATTTGGGAATTATGCACTTCATTAGCACCCCTGCTTATTCATCAACATTTAAGAGTAAAAGAGAAGTTAAGAATAAAAGTCAAACAGAAATATGCTGACATTTCCTGGGGACTGAGTCAAAACTTTTGGGCAGGGAAAGAATCTGTGGTTGGAGCATCTGGTCCTTCCACCCTGAAGAAGAAACAACTTATGGAGAAAGAAGCCTTAATAATTTGGTTTCATACAAACGTTAGTAGAGAAATGAAAACAAAAAAACCCCATAATGTTAATTTAGGGACAAATAGATCAATGTGCCTGCCTGAAAGGAAGTTGCAAGTAATAAGCACCAGCTGGCTGATCAATGCAGTTGTGTTTGTCTAAATCCGGCTGGAAATGTGAGATCCGTCCACTATGTTTGTTGGCTCAGGCTCTCCACTGGTTCCAGATGGATTTAAGGCCAGGAGAGAGAAGTTGTCTGAAAAAAATGTATCAGGGGCATTGGGAACCTATAGCGAACAGCTATAAAGGGTCATCCTCCAAACAAACAGCAGGCATAGATTCATAGTTTTGATTTGTGGTTTGTTGCAATTGTGGCGGTGTGAGACGTGAAATCACATTGCACCACCTTCACAGTAAACACCCAATAACTCCTAATTAGTTGCTCCATTTTTTTTTTTTTTCTTTTTCTTTGTGAGAAGTTCACTTCATGCTCTGTGTTTTGTGCTCAGTATACACTAAACTCCAGCCTTCCCTGCCAATCTTTATCCACAGCAATCCTCATCTTTTTGGGCCTTTTAAAGCCTTGCTGGGGCTTAATTGACACATATATATAAAAGGGCATGTTTTTAATGCTTCTTTCTAGCATCTAGTTACAAAAGACATGCACAAGAAACATTAATGCACAGTCTTTATTGACATTTATAGCTGCTGGGTTCATATTTTACACTCTTGATCATAAAATCTCCCAGGGTGTGAAGAGTCATTTTGCTATCTTCTGAATATTTACAATAGAAACATAATTGTTTAGCCAATATACCCTCAGACTGCATTATTTTGGCTTTGTATCTAAAGTGTATTTCAAACCAGAAAGACTAAAGATAACCAACTGAGTACAATCATACAGTTATAACCTCATTCCAAAACATTTGGGACACTTTAACAAAACCTATTTCTCATCACAAAGTCACTTTTCCGATCAAATCAGTTTAAATTTGCTGTAAATCAGAAGAATGTGAATGCACCAGGCTGTACTTAGAGGCAAAAAAAAAAAAAAAAAAGACAGCCATCAAAAGATGCCCCTCTGATCTCTACTCACCTCTTCCACACAATCAGTTCAGCTCAAACAGCCAAGGGTGATTCTGAGTAAATTACAGGGGAAGCAGCACACCACAGGCTAAACGCTGGGTCAGAAGGGTCACTCGCATCGCTGGTGGGTGGAGCCATGAGGTCACCCTACTGCTGCCAACACAACACAACCAAGCATGTTCCAACTGTCTACACCACGTCTCTGTCGACACCACGTAATAACAGAATTATGACACTATGCGAATCGGAAAATTGTTGTGCAGTGTTGAAGAGCAACAAACCCAGCTGGTTGTGGCAGAACAATTAGATGCACCTGAACGTAACTGAATCCATTTTGTGTCATATCAGACCTTTGAGACAGACGAGAAAAAGGCCTTTTTTCAATTGCTTACTTAAAATGTAACATTATTTTCAGCTTTTTGCTGGTGTAAAATGTTTTTAAGGTTGTTTAAAGTTTTTTTTTTGTCGGGTTAGGGTTATGGTAAGTCTTGCCATGCATTAGCTGTGCTAATAACTGCTTTAAATTTGTCTACAGCGAGAGTGCCCTGGTTGTCATTTTGTAGCTGCAATATATATTACCCATGCACCAAAGAGCAACTTGTTTTAGATCTTTTTTTTCAACAATTACCAATTAGAAGAGCTCTTTTTTTGGCATTTGTAAGTGTAGGCAAATGTATTAAAGCGAGCTTTTATTTTCACCATTGATGCAACACACATTAGCCATGTTTTACAGGATAGCTTTGTGATGTTTAGACCCTTTTAGTTCTTTATTGACTTTCATTGACTAATTTAAATGCTTAGTGAGGAACTGTTCTGGTGTGTCTGACAGCAGGACCACACCTGCCGGGTATCGCCAGTGGTGTAGTTGCTGTAAGAGTTTGTGTCCAAATTGGTGTAAAATGTTGTATGTGTTAATCTAAGATAGTGGTTTTAAGCGTGAGTGGAGTTTTTCAGTCTAATCTTGCATGGTATCATTGTGGTTACAATCTACGGTAGTATAAATATATACGAAACACCTTGAATTAATACGTAGACAGGGTTTTTATCACGTGAATGCCTGTCTCCTTCCTCTCGCTTCACCTCAGTTTCTATCACACCCCTGCAGCCCTGTCACTGACCTCCAGTCTGCAGACTAGTTACAGTCCTGCTTGGGTGTTCAGGCTCTGGTCTTTGGTTCTCTCCAGCTGCCAGACTCTAGTCCTGCTTTCTGGTCATCATCAGTTGTCAAAGACCTCTTATTTTACTTCTGTTGCAGACCACCAGCTCAAACTCCAGAGGGGTCGACTTTACTGTCGGCCCCTGTCTGATATTCAGAAGTGTGGTTGCGTCTTTATGTCTGTTCACCCTCTAGATTATCTTCCTGTCTTGATTCTCCCTTGCCTGACTTCTGGATCAGGTCAGTATGCATTGTCAGCATCTAGGCTTCCGTCCAGCACTACTTTGGCCCTACCTCCTAGCTCTCCTACAGACCTCTTTCATTCATCTGTTGCCACCAATCACTGTCTCTCTGAGGTCGCAAGTCTTGTTTCTGCCCTGCCGCCAGGCTGTATGTCTCAGCTGTCTGCATTTAGGTTTTTATCCTGTAGTACTTTAACCCTGCAAGCACCCCAGCTGGAAAATGACCAACAATCAAACAACACGAATGTAAAAAGGTTAACAAAATTCCCAGAAATCAAAATTTTAACCAGTACTCATGAATGTAATGTCTGTTTGAAATGATAATTTAGCATTTCATCATATTTACCTCATAAAACTACACCAAAAATTATATTTGTTTTGTAAGACATTAAAAGAATGTCGCGATATAAATTTTGAATCACGTCGCAAAGTTGAAATGAAATTCAACAGTGAATTGTCATCAATGACATTGATTTTCTGTTGAATAAACATTGAAATGCTGGATGGGAAGTGGGTAGTGTTTTTACTCCTCTGCAATGCAAAAATTAGTGACTTAAAAAAATAATGACAAATGGTTGTTACATTAAGGACCATGATCATTAGTTTGTCATAGATAATTTGTTGTGTAGATGTTTTATGAAGGAGTACTATTGTGACTTCTTGACTATTTACATAATTGTTGTAAAATTTAGCCTATTATCAGAAATGCACTTGGTTCTTCTTGGTTTGGATCTTAATTCTTCACATAACAGTGCCAAAGAGTTGCCCAGTGGCCAAAACAGATAACTTAAATATAAGACTACCGGGCATAGATATTGTAATACCTTGTGAGAGCAACTCTTTCAGTCTTTTCAGTCGAGAAAATTATGTTTGAGCTCCATTGACATATTTCGGCGATTGTGTACATAGTAACTGAACATTCTGAGCATTTCTCAAGGCCTGCTACTGTGCTGACATTTAAGGGCAGATGGTTTTCAAAACACTTTGCTACAAGTTGTTGTACAGTACCTGGACTTATCTCCGACAGATTCTCATGAAGTGTTGGGAAGTTTAGCGCAGTCTTTGTGCTTGAAGCTGACATCTAGTTGCTTCTGAAATGTGAACCCAAGGTAACGTGTTTTTGTATGTGGTATGCCACAGCACCTCAGAACTTTTTACCTGTTCTTATCGACATTCACACAGTATTATGTGGAACACACATAATGTCCCCAAACACAGCTTTGACAGTAAAAGGACGAATTGCTAAAACTGAAAACTAAAACTAAACCAATTCGTTCTGTAGGGTTGCTGATGATTTGTTATAAATAATCATTTGTTTTTTCAATCTGATTCTGACTGGAAACCTGGCTTAAGAATTAATATCCACAGTCCCTGCTGGCGAGTTGGTATGACGGATCTATTACTTCCCCCTCTCAGAATAATATTTTTCACATTTTGTGGGAATAAAGTTGATGTTTTAAGATTTTTAAAAAAACCCCACAAACTCCACTGAGGAAAAGGCAGGGAGAAATAAGCACTTTCCTTGTGACCAAGTCTGCTAGAGAAAGTAATAATGCTCATGTTACTTGGCAAAGAAAAAAAGAAAATAGGTACAGTTTTACTGGAATAACATTACATCACAGATGATGTACTTAAGGTTTGTTTAAATTGAATCACTCTTTTTAAATACCTTTAATAGACAAATTTAATGGGTTAACTACATTTACCCTTGTAGATGATTTTGTCCATAATGCTCCATGTTTGCTGTCTTCCACATGTGCTGGTTTGTAATAGTTGACAAAGATACCATCACATTTTCCAGAAAGTGAAAAGTATTCAGTAGTGTTCAGTAGATGAACAATTCAAACCTGACATGCACTTTTGATTAACTGATTATCTACCGACATACAATTCTCACGCCCCTAAAGATACTGTTACCTCCCCTACCTGCCTTCATCTGTCCTCTCTGACCAGCTTCAACTCTTGGATGCTTTCTGTGGTCAATTTCTGCTGCGTTAGCGAGGAACGCAGGCTCATCAAAATGCTTCTTTTTGAATCCCTCCAAGCTCATTTCTGCCGAGTACACTGCACACACAAATAAACACATGGTGAGAAACCCTGCTGACAGGTGATCCCTCACACCAGAAGGTGTTTTTTTTCTTCTTTTTTTTTTTTCCTGAATGGACAGATCAATCACGGGCTGGAAATTGAAGAAACTGTCAGAGAGAGGGAGGCTGGAGAATAGATGCATGTTTGGGAAGTTGGCAAAGAGGTAATCAGGGGAGTGAAGTTACCGCAGTGAGGCCGTTAGAGTTCACAGCCCAAAATTATTATCGCTCACAACATTAAGCACTACCCCTCCCAGAGCCTTTGATTTGGTGGCTCAGTGTCATTACTCTACGTAGCTCTAGTTGTGTCTCCGCTTCCACAGTGTCAGCACTATCTTAAATCAACCAAAACTCTTTTCTTCTGAGTTATTGGCCCGTTGCTTATCTGGGTTCACAAAGGCACAGCTTCAACTGCAATGCTATCAGAGTGAATTAATTAAGAGTGAAATCAAAGCCTTTTTTCAATGTGTGTGCGGATCTGTGTGTGGTCAGTGAGACATGATAAATTGCCCCTGCCCCTCACTGAGGCAATTTCCTTCTGGTCCTTTCCAGCTACTGCATTCACACAGATCCTGTACATTTTCTTTAGGGGACGCACTTCACCAGTGGGCGTTCTACCTCATCGAACGCATTACTTTTTGCAGATGCAAAACCGTTTCTCTCTCAGCATGAACAGTTAAAGCACAGCACGTGCTCGAATTAGCTTGATCAATGCCGCAGCCATCAATCATGCTGCCCGGCTCCCAGACACATTGTTTGAGAGACACTGATGTGAAAGCTTCTCTTTCCTTGAAACCCCCCCCCCACTGAAATCAATGAGCTGTTACACACAGAAGGGATATTATACAGGAATTACACAGACACTGCACATGACCTACTGTATGTACTGCGGCTCGTTTATGAGCACACGGCGATGTAGCAAGGACGTGTTCAATTCGAGGCCTCGTGTCAGCATCTGAGCAGGACACACACTTCTCAGAGAAAAGCTGCACGTCTCCCTCTCTCTCCTCCTCTAACGCAAGAGCATTATGCATTGCTGAGCATGTAGGTTGATCACAGAGAGCAGTAGAAACAAAAGTAGGGCCTTCAGAACCTGGCTCAGGTCCATTCTTTAAGAGTGCCGAGTTTAAATTGCAGGGAAAAGCCCAAAAGTGCAAAGTTTAGCCACATCAGCGTTTGTTTGCAGCACAGACGGAAGTACAACTTTTTCTTCTGCTGTTATTTTAGGGATATTAGAAAAATCTGCGCATGTCAAAAGGCTTTTATTCTGATTAAAGCTTGGTGCACATATACGCACGTCATGATGAGATTATTTGATTTAGCGTCCATATAAACAACGGATTCAGACCTTCCAATCGCTCAAATTTTTAATCTGGTTAAGAGATTTTGCGCATGTAAACACAGCTACTGTTCATCCAAAGCAGTTACCTTCGGTCCCGCCACTTGCTGGGAGCTCAAGGATGCACACAATTGATGTTCCCTCAATACTGATTAAAGCGCAGAGATAAACTGTCGCTCAGATGTTTCTGAAGTAGCATGAGACACACACACAAGTGTGCAAACATTGATTCCATGATTTAAGTGCAATAAAATGATAATGACCACCGTCTGCCACCCCTGTGTAGTCTGCTCTGGGAAAATGGCGCCACAGCAGTAGAGAGGCTGATCTATCAACCTCTGCTGTCTTCTAGAAAAGAGAATGAGTGGGAAGGAGTTTATAGGGCCATAAAACAAGAGCGCAAGAGAACTCCTGTAACTGACATACAGTAGATTTACAGTCAGGGGGTCAGAAAAGAACATACAGCAAACAAATGCAGCAAGTGCAGCTACACGCAGTGTTAATTCCTTCCAGCAATCCTTAACTGTCACCATCTTTGTACCCATCATATCACTGTGAGGTTATTTTCAGAGGCCTTTTTCAGACACAGAGTCAATGCATGTCCTTGCTGCAATATTAAACTATTTAAAAGACCGTTTAAATAGAGAACTTCTTCATGGCATATTTAATTCCAGTTGAAATCCAAAAACAGTCCGGAGTTCAGAAACCGACCAGTATACAAAATATGAAGGAACAAAACAGGAAGAAACATGCGCAACGATATGAGAGCAGACAAAGGGAGCGTACAGACTTAAATACACAAGGAGGGTGGAAATAATTGGACACACGAGAGTGGGGCAGAAAATGAGACACAGGTGAAACACAATTAGGTAGTAGGGGGGGAAAGGTAGACACAAAGAGGAACAGACCGTTCAAAATATAACAGGAACTACTACAAAGCAGATAGCAGGGAACAGCAGAAACAGAAAACACTAAAAGAACTCAGGTTACAAGTAAGGGACAACACATGAGACAAGATGACAAACTCAAACATAGAAACATAGAAACCCTCACTAGAATGCAAGAAGTATAGTAAAACATGAAGTAAACTAGAAACTTGAAACAAAAAAAACAAAAAAATTCAAGCAGAAAACCATAACCAAAACCCATAACCATGACACATGTTGTACAGAAATGTACTGCTAATGTACTACCCCCCTTTCTAGACACATGTAATGAAGTGCAAGGACATCATACAGGGCTCGTGTTCAATATTTTCCATTTCTACAAATGTCGATGTCAATGTTATTACTCCACTTTAGCTTCAAGAGGAAGAAAATGAACTGTAAGGAAAGACCAGAATACATGCAAGAAATGGGGTTTGACAGATGCTGTTTAGAATCATTTATCTTTAGTCAGCTACGGTGGCATTTTTTTTACCATTGGCATTATAGAAATACGACACTAGTTCTGCTGTTCCTCATCTTTGTTTCCGTGTATGCTTCCAAATCTTTATATTAAGACGCAGTCTTAAACCGATTAAGTAATGTCAGTTTCTCATTGTTGATGGAAAGAACATGTCAAATCCCATTACAATGAATCAGGATCTATGTCAGCCATCATGGGGGGTAGTGCAGCTCTAAAAACCATGTGTGTGAACCTGATTCATGAGCAAATGTAATAACAAAATGCAACCTTCTCATCACATGATTCTCCTTCAGAGGCTAAATGTAAAAGACAGGATGTCTGCAGAAAGACGAGACATGAAAATTAATGTTGTTTGTCTTTGTGTCCAGATACCATTAAAAATGCAGCAGTTTTACATAAAATATTAGAATCTCACTGTCAATACTGATCTAGTTACGCTATAATACCCTTCTTAAAACATCCAGATCAATACTAGGCTCAACACAGTGAGAAAATGGAAAATTATGTATTTTGCAGTAGTGCAGTGTTCAGATTAATCAAAACAGATCAAAAGTTACCCACTTTATCATATCATAACTGTGTGTACAATTTATCAAGAGATGTGAGGTTAACTTGTAAGATTAAAATGATGAAATAGGTATTTTCTTCTTGTCTTCCTTCAATCATGTCAGAAAACAAATGATTTTCCTATGCAAATCCGGCAAACAACCATCTCTGGGCCATTTAAATGTCCTCTAATTACCTCCAACAAGGAAGCTCTTTTTATGGTTTTGTGTTTGTCTGTCTGTTGGCAGAACAACAGGATGGATTTAAATGAAACTTGGTGGGAGGATGGGGAACAGGTCGTGGAAGGAGCCATTAAAATTTGGTGCTGATGCTGGTATCTTAATTATGTCTTTTAATGTGAATTTGACGGAACGAAAAGGCGGGAACGTAAGTGCGTGAGGAGTGCAGCACCCGGACAGTGTAATTCATCTTCAGAAATCAGCAATCACAAGCATTTAATTAACGTCTTTACTTTCTGTGTCGTCACTCAGACACGAACCAGGCGGAGCAGTGAGCAGAGGTCCAAACAAGACCTTCTGACCAACAAACACAGTAGCATCGATCAAATCTAATCCTATCTGTGGTGAAGAAACAGCTGTGATAAGTCTGCCTCACCTGAGACCTGAGTCCTTGGAGACATGATTATAGGATGCTTTCAGTGTAAATAATTCATTATTGATTAGCTCCATGAAACTATTCATGGAACTTGCCCGAAGGAAATGTGCCAAGGAGGAACTCATTAAATTTTGGTGTGGATCCAGGAATTTTAATTTAAGGGAAGAGTTTTGCCTTGATGGAGGTTCAAGCTCTCTCAGTGCTTCGAGTTAATTCTTCATTTAGTCCCATTTTTGATGAAGGTGCAAGTGACACCTCCCTGTCGCGACAGTAACGCCTTCTCGGTCTCTTTCACACAGACACACACGCACATGTTTATCTGTCACAGGGGGTGACACGTCATCCTTTGTCTTGCAGAGGAGATGGTACGTCTTGAGCAGGTCAGAGGTCAGTTTGTGGGAGGAAGAGGACACTCACAGAGATTTAATGACACTCACTCTCTGAATGATAAACAGGCTAGGTGGAAATTCAAAAGGAAATAATGGGAAAACAAACAAACAAACAAAAAACATACTTAAATATTCAGGCGACTTTAATGAAAAAGTAGGAAAAGTTGCACACTCAGGAGTAGCTTTATAAAGCCATTTGCATTTTGCATTTTCTCTCTAAGTTCTCAGCCTAGACAAATATGAGGCATGTACTATAGTTTGGTGAAAAATAACAGTCAAACAACAACCCAAGTCTTATGCCTTTTGATATATCCTTAGGTTGAACCTTTGAACCGGAGCAAAGACTGCTTAGAAATAGATGGATGAGATATTGTGAGGATAAGAAGAATAAAACGTACCATAGAAATTTTCTTCATGCACTTTTTTCAACAATGTAACCCCCCGATCAAATACAATATTCCAAATTTTGTACTTAATATTGTAAATGATAGAGAAAACATGAATGAATCTAAACAGTATCTGACATTACTGCAGTGCTGTCATGTACAGCGAGGTGATTCTGTGATTCAGTCTACCCTCGCTGATGTGACTAGGCGGTCAAGCACATTTGGAAACATCTCAACATGTCAAGATTTGACACGAAGGTTGTGCTCAGCAGCTGCGGCTCTCATGTGCAGAGATATGTGGTGTTCTTCACAGAAATGTTTAGCAATGCCTACTCTTAGCCAAGGTCTGCACGTTTAAAAAGACAATTTTTCTTTGCTAGTCGTCAATGCTGGGTGTCAGACAATTAGAAGAGAAATTAATAAATAATAAAAGAGTGTGGTCTCAAGCTGCTCTACATGAAAAATGTTATCAAATAACTTTATTTGTGAATTGGCACTATCTAAATAAAATTGCTTAAACTTGAATCCCATTTTTGACCTTGTTAGCATGTCTATAGTTATTTCACTCTACTATAACACACATCATGCTTGAATTAAGCATTCAACATCATGGCTGAGGATTTCTGCCTTCTATCTACTGTCTACAGTCTCAAACAAACAAATTCTGGACCGTCTATGTAGAAAACCTGAGTAATCAGTCCTAACAACTTGCAGGGATGGGCTTAACTTCGTAGAAACAAACCTTACTCTGATGCATCAGCTTTTAGGTGACTTTGTAAATGTAACTCTTCTTTTCCTCAGAATCCTTGTCTGGTTCAAACATGACTGACTGAATGACTCCAGTGTTAGAACTTTGCAGCGTCTAGTAGACTAGTTTAAAAGTCAGAAGATAACAAAACAGGCCTAAAGTCACACATTCATAGATCTCCACAACCGGGATGAGACATAAGTGTAGAATTACAGTCAAGCTATGTGAGGCCACACAGTGATTTTTCTCATCAAAAAAATAAATTGCAATTATGTAAATGTAAAAATGTAAATGAATGCAAATGGAAATGTGTGATTTTATGAAACAGAAATGAGCTTTTAAGGGTTTTAATCGATGGCTAGAGCAGAGAAAAGAGGTATTCAAATGCTTCCATGTCTTAAAGGGTACATTAGAAATCACTTGTTAATACTAATATAAAAGAACCAGTTTAGACGTGGCACAATTTTTGTCTTTTTGTTTGGCTGTGGCTCAATCGACCTCCTTTTTTTTTTTCTTGGAAATGCATTCTTCGTTCTCACAAGGACTCACATCATTCTCACTATTGGACTCCTCCTCCACTCGAGGCCTGGGACAGCACAGCAGCCCGGAATGAAAATAACCTCTCCTCTGCTCGTCTCCTAGAGGCCCAGTGGTCTGACTTGTACTCACTCCAGCTGTTTGTGGCAGGCAGATCAAAGAAATACAAGATGGTGCAGGCAGTCCGCTTCTTTGGGCTGCTTGACATCGGATATATGCTGCTCTTGTGGCCAATAGTTTGGTGTCAGGATTCTTTCCTCGGGCTCCTCCTTGACTGAGACAGTATGCCCCTCACTGAGCATTCATCAACCTGCTGTACTGCCTGATTCTCCTCCTCGACATCCCCTGACGGCTCAATTTCTGACTTTCGCTCAATAATTCTAAAGTCTCAGGCTGTGCTGTTTTCTTGAATATCTGAAACATGATTGAAGGTGAGAGGAAGTGTCACTGTTCAGCTACAAAGGACAATATGTATTTTGAAAAGTTCATAGTCTAAAGTGAAGTCAACATACATTTCATTTTGAAAGTAATCCAGTGCTCGGAATATAAATTAATAAATAATCTAACATAAAAATTTGAAGTGAAATTAGGAGCATGTGTGCGAAATTAGGTACAAAAATCTGGCAACAGGCAAGTCAATAATCAAAATCAATGTGCGACAATAATCTCTGGATGTCAGAAATTATTGTAACCGCAGGTTTGGGTGAGTTTTACAAATGTTACAGGGTGCAAATTGATTTTTTCATGCAACAGCAGTGCTGAATGAAGCGAGCAGGACAAAAATATTAAGCAGCAGGTTGTCAGTCACTGTGAATTTACACTGCAGGTTACAAATTGTCAGTAAAGGCTGTAGCTGCTCAACACCAAGATGAGGTTACTTTGTATTGTTTGCCGTGGAAATCGTTGGTGCTGATCATATATTTTACCTGGAAGAAAACGAATAAACTTATCTGCTTCTCGGCTGCAGTCTATAAACGGGACAATGACATTAACCGCAGAACTGGATTTATCTTTATTTGGGTTATAAAAAATGCAAAATTTGGTGCTGTTAGATTGCTGCCAGACTGCAGCATTAATGTCACATTTGTCTGCCTGCGTTCTTGTGCAGCAAATCAGAGAGCAAATAAATTTGATCACATTGTTCAAAATTTTTTTTAAATCCAAATGCCAAGAAAATAAATAGTAGATTATTTCAGTAGATTAACATAAATGTTAGAAAATTCATCATCTTTTACACCTAAGTTTGGATCATACAAGTTAGAAAAAAAACTCCTCTTTATCCTCCGCTAAAATTCTAATGGGAAATCAAAAAATATTCAGAATGCTATTAGTGTAGTACTATTAATACTATTAATACTATCCATCCTCCTGCGGGTAAACAGAATTAAAAGGTTGAGGACGAGATATTACCTGTTACTAATATCTGTCTCAGTTTTGTTTTCTGCTGGTGCTTTTTACGTACGTGAACATAATTAATCACCTAATTGTTCAAAAATATGTTGAAATAGGCAAAACTCTGGTCAAAACAGATGATCAAAAGGTTCAAACTCACAAAGGGAAACACTAAGAATATCGCTGTAAAGTTGATACTGCAGACAAGATGAACTGGCACAGAATAAAGGGGAAGAACAATGTATAAGGCGAGGGGAAGGCAATGAGACACAGGTGTGGACAATTACAACAGCGGGAAACTTGATAGGACGTGGGGAGACAAACATGTGCTACCGAAATAAAACAGGTACAAATACAACACACACTCAAAGTAGGCAAAAAACAACTATTTAAACTTGGAAGACCGTTTATGGCATTAAGAGTTATTGTGAAATATTCTTTGAAATTTTGAAACGTGTCTATTTTTTTAATGTTTTACATTTTTTGAGGCCAAAGTTACTAAAAATACAATGTAGAAAAGTGCTTGAATCATTTAAGTTTATGTGTAATGAGACTACAATATATTAAATGTTCACTTACTTAAATAAGTGATGAAAAATCATGATATTGTGATTTTTTGAGATGCACTAGTATAAAGGCTATAGTTATTTGAAAAAAATAAGAATTTATTTGTGGGTTGATATGGGGTGACTAAACAATGATAAAACAAGATTTTGTATATTTGAGTCCTCAAGTAAACATCAATTGTACGTCCACCAAATCCCCCACAAGTATCCTCTCATACTCCTGCTCTTAAACCTACAACAAAAACAGAATTGTTGATTCACTGGATCAATACTATCAACACTAACTAAAGATAAAAGTTGCCAATCCAGTCAAATCGTTTATGCTGAAATTTTTAAATCAAGAGTACAGCGCATGGCTCTTAGTGCTCATTTGATCACATCTCAGGCCAGACAGAGGATGTGCTCTTAGAGGCAGAGAAAACCCCAGGGTGCTTTTCTCAGTACATTAGGACTCTAACAGACCACATACATGGCATTTCACCCTCACATCTCCCACATAGTGCGAACGTGAATTGTTGGTTCGGCCACGACGAGCAAATTTGCACAATTCTTGACAATTTGACTCTGTAAACATTTACTGGAGGTGAAGCCCTCTACGAATTGAATAATGAAGGGAAATAAATTATAGCACTGCACAAGACAGAGGCTAAGTGTTAGATTGATAAACCGATACTTTTACACTTGTAGACCAATCTGACACACACACACACATACACACACACACACACACACACACACACACACACACACACTCGCAGACAGAACGAGACAGCACCTGTTTGTAGCAGTCAAGGCAGGTAATCAATAGTCTGTGCTTGAAGGAGAGTAGGCTGGATTGATGTGATTTGGTTGAGAGGACAGTGGAAACCGTTAATGAGTTGGAGAAAAACATTGATCCAATGCCTGAGTCTCATTAACCTGGAATTGTAAAGATGTATACACATCCTAATTATGTAAGGATATACCGTTTGGTCCCCAAACTACTTTAGAATAAAGGTATACATAAACAATCATGTGATCATATATTATTTATTACACTGCTCCATTTAATGTCAGTGATTTGTATCACATTGTTAAGTGTAACCGCAGCCCGCTGACAGGAGCTAGTTTACATAAACAATCATGTGATCATATATTATTTATTACACTGCACTGTCAATATGGTTATCTGAAAGCAACAACACCCAAGTGGCAACTCATAACTTCATTCAGTGGTGAAATACTATACAGTACAGTAAAGAAATCCCAGATATAGAAACCCACAGGGAATGCCATACCTGGCATGGCAGGAATTCCAGTCTCCAAGGATGCAAGAGAGTTAGGTTTTATTGCTTAATGTGTCTTTTCATCAGTCATGTGGTGTAACAGTAGTAAGGGCTGTAGTTAAGCAAATAATTTGGACTCAAATTCTCCCTACTCAACCAATCCATTAGTTGCTGGGTGAGAAATCTTTACACTTTCTCTAGATTAACCAAAGATGAACTCATTTGTTACGAAAGCAGTTGCCTCTTTCTCGATTTCTCAGACAGACACACAATTTATACTTCCACTTGGTATAGACCATGAACGACTGACCAGAAGTCAGTCCAAGCAGCAGTGACAACTAACTTAAGCCTACAGTAGCTCACGCTACATGGATTTTAGCTCAATATTCCACTCGCCAAAAAATTTTGGAGCTTGCTGAAATCACCCCAAGTTGGCAGTTAGGAATACAACGTAAACAAACAAATCATGGCATGGCTGTTTGTAGAACAGACAAACCATGTCTATCACAAAATAATAATTCCCCTTATTTTCCTGGATTTCACTTTTCCCACTGCAATCCAGGTCCAAGTCCTGTTTTTTGTCGGATGTGAACATTGAAAAAAATTAGCTTGCGGAATCATTTCCCTTTCCTTGTGACCAAACGTAATTTGGAGATCAAACTAGGTGAGATTTCTCCTGAAGAAGGAGCATGAAGGAGCATTCAGTGAACAACTGGAAAGACTCCCGATCACATGTCAGTGAGTCATGCAGTGTGAACTGCGGAGCAAGCCATTGACTCTTAGCTCTTGGCATTAGATAGTCCATCCAACCATCCATCCATCCATCAATTTTCTACAGCTTATGCTACGCAGGGTCGCAGTGGAAGGCTGGAGCCTCTCCCAGCATCATCTTGTGAAGGCAGGGTACGCCCTGAACAAGTCGCCAGTTCATCGCAAGGCTGACATCCAGAGAAACACAACCATTCACACCTATGGGCAATTTAGAGTAACCAATTAAACTAAGCCCCCGTGCATGTTTGTGGACTGTGGGAGGAACCCGCATGATCTTCGGTGGTCCTGGGTGTAGCTGCCTAAAAGTTCATTAGAAAGTCCAATACAACCAATTTCTTCCATTGGTGCAATACAGAATACTCTGTTATTAATACAAATTATCATGATAAATTATTTGGTCCCATCAAGGGTCGGCCATAGGTGCCCGTTCATTTTACAAGATGGAACAAAACATTAGTGAATTCCCTTTGAAATGAGTGTAAACACAGGCTATGACTTTAATTTTGTTTTTGTTTTACTTTTTGGAAATTTGTATTTGCCTTAAGATGATGATTTAAAGCTATATGTAATACTATTGCAATAATAATGTAGAGTCAAGTCGGCCTGAGCTACCAACCCAAAGGGGTAAGTATTTGACTCAACAGCTAATAAATTGCCCCTCATTTTTCTTTAATGCCAATATAGAAATAAATATATTCATAGCTAATAATCAGAAATTCTGCAAGCGTTGAAAAAATTATGCTTACTCACTGCTGCCAATAAGGGTGTGACAGAAGACTATGTGCTGAGTATGTGATATTACTAGCTGCACTTGCCGACATACTTCAACACACAAAGGTCAGATTCATTTTTTATTCATAATATGCAGAGAAAAAGTTTAAAGGACTAAATGAGTTTGCATGATGACCTTGGAGATGTGGTCAAACCTCTGGGCATTTATGAGAAGATTTTGAAAAATACCACCAAATAGCAAAATCTTCTAGTTAATGCTATTTGCCCTGACATGGTAAAATGGGAAAATTATTCAGCGTGGCGGGTTGAAGTGCTCCTTTCTTTGGCTTTTGGTTAATTTAAATTTTGTTCAAAAAAATTTGTGTTACACATGAAACTATTGGCTGCCAAATGTTGGTTAGTTTGAGAGCATTGGACTTACCCCGGAGTTCTTCAACACATCCAATAATTCGATCACGTCGTTGTCTGATCGTCACACAAGCGTGAATTAAGATTAAGTGTATAGTCGTCTGGTATCATTAGGTGTTAACCTAATATGCACCAATCAGCTGAAACCTTAAAGCCATGTTGATCAGCCACAATAAACGGGTTAATATCATGGCTGACTTGGGTCCTGTGGGCTGTGAAGTTGTGCTGTCGTGGATCCATAGAGGCTTGAACACATTAACATGTGGGGAGTTTGTGGGGGTAGTCACCGGCAATGCTAGAGGGGGCTGTATTTGTTCTGCATTGATCTTTGGGTGACATGTCAGAATAAGATCTACATCAGAGCTGGGACCAAAGGTTTCCAAGCAGAACACTCAACAAGCCTTTAACAAGGTAATCAATGTGATTCACTTCCACTGTCGCTGCTTTTAATGTTGTGGGTGATTTGTATGTGTGTAAGAATGGCATGCATGTGGGTGTGTCTATAGGTGTCTGGACATAGACAGAGAGCGGACTGCAGTCGACCCTCTCTGAAGAAACACGAACCAGAGGGTCTCGCTCCTTATCGCTCAGCCGCTCTCCACGTAGAAACAAGTCTATCATACCGCACACACACTGAAATAGATAATATAATTTCTGACTGCCTTATTCCCCCTTTCTTCACTGGCTGCCATTAAAACAGTGGGAATGGTGGTTCCACACATTCTGTGTGTGTGTCAGCATTTTGTAAGCGTGTGCATGTGGGAGCATATTTGAGCTTTTTATAGCTGTTTCCAAAAATAACATTTACCCTCTGCTCTGCCTGAAAGCTGTCAATCAAACCCAGAAATGTCATGACTCTCGAAGCTTTCAGAACATATTCAAAAATCAACTCTGACTTTCTTTTTGACTGCATTAAAAGAATGAATCATTTTAATTTCAGACTTTAAATGAAACACCACTATGTTTTAATGGGTTTAAACAGAAGTACGATTTTCAGTCTTTTGCACTCAACTGCTCTTCGGTTGCTGCTGCCAATCCTCCCTCGCCTCTTCGTAGAGCTCTATCTATTTGCCCAAAATTGAATCTTCTATCTCTACTAAAAGGCGTCGACGGCGATGAGATGCAAATCTCTGCTTAAAAATATCTCTCGGTTTATGTCGCCAAAAGTTTAATCCATCCCTTCAAACCACAGTTCTACATCTCAGATTTCAAAAAACCATGAACAAAAGGCTTCCTAAGCGTGCATATCATCTGTGGGTTAAAATCCCTTCAGATGTCTCACTTGTGCCGTCAGCAGTGATTAGACAAAAGACAATTATCACAAGTGTTGAACCGCTGGTTCCCATCTCATGTCATCTACAAACATTCATGTTTAGGAGCAGTGGCTGCACTTCTGCACTCACAACGTGTAATGAAACTTTACAGTTCCTCCCATACAAATAATCAATAAGTACATATTGTAAAGGACAAATGATGAGCAGACAATAGACAAACAGGTAAACAGCTGCACACACACACACACACACACACACACACACACACACACACACACACAGGTGGGAGGGATTCCTTTCTGACGGAGTGGTCTGTTCTGCCCTGAAAGCCTCTGCCACTCTCTCAGCTCTTTATTGAGTTAGAGCTTTCGATGAATACCATGTGGGCAACAAGCTGCGGGCAGTCCACTTCTGGGAAACATGCACACACACACAAATGGCTAAACCTGTTTGCATACATTCATCCACACAATCACAGCCAGCGACTTGAGTGTGCTTTTGAAAAGTGGGCAATTTGCGGTGACATCTTCCTCCGGTCTCCTCCGGTGCACATCAGAATAGAGCAGCCATGGGGAGAGAGAGTGAGATGAAAATGAAGACAGGAACGGTGTCAATTTATGTAAATGGCGACAGCAGTGTCAAATGATCCTTTCTCTTCCGCTGAAGGGCTTCTCTTGATTAAATTAATATGTCACCACCAGGCAGTCTTATCATCTCTTGTAATCAGAAACAGACACTGCCTCTCTCACTCTCTTCACACTGTCTTGGTATTATTCTAGATGCTTTGTCTCCATCTGTCTTGATGCTTTTCATATTTTGCTTGACCTTTGTTCCTCGATGGCTCACCCTTCTTACCATTTTCTCTTCTGCAGTCCAGTCCCTTGTAGGCCTCTTGCTCTTGAACATCCACCATCCATCTTTTCTACTTTAAAAGATCCATTTTTAGTTGGGGGACTCCTTTAAAACACTGAGGTTTTTCCTTAGGGCCTATAAATGTGTCACATGTCAGTGTGTGTATAGTAGAAATACGCTGGAACATATAGCCATATGCATCTGCTTTACATTGTACTCAGAAACAGCATTTCACTGACATGGAAAAGAGTCAAGAAGTTCTGAATCGTATCGCTGTCTTCCCTATTCACAATTCCTTTAAATTCAATCCAGCACTATGAATTATTCTGGCAAAGAAAGCAGACATGACTGGCATGTTTTAATGTTTCATGAGTTCTGAACAGGCCTCCTGTGAGACGTACAACTGAGCAGTGGTATCTTGTTTCCTGTTAATCGCGCTCTTCTGGACTCTGCACTCCTTCTCTTCCTTTGATTTCTGCTGCTCTTTAATGTCGTTCAAATCCTTTCCTGATTTTTTTCCTCCCCAGTGATCAAATCAAAATCAAATCTAATTTAATTTGCATATTCCAAAATCACAATTTACACATTATCTCACTGGGCTTTGACAAACTGTACAGATGTGACATCCTCTGCCCTTAGACCCTCGAACCGGGTGAGGAAAAACTTAAAAAAACCCTAAACAGGGAAAATAAGAAACCTCAGGAAGAACCACAGAGGAGGGATCCTTCTTCCTAGGACGGACAGTCGTGCAATAGATGTCACTTGAACAGAACACAACAACATGATAATAACAGTTTACTTAGAATATATAAAACATCCATGAGTCCCAGAGTCTGTGGATTCTATAAATCTGGATATATGGGAAGTCTAGTGATCCGGACGCAGGTGTACTCTGTTGGTCCAGGAGCCATTATTGTCCATGTAGCAAGATCTGAGTGTTGCTGA
>KV751323.1:6509432-6528554 GCA_001698575.1 Mola mola | reverse complement strand
CACACACACACACACACACACACACACACACACACACACACACAGGTGGGAGGGATTCCTTTCTGACGGAGTGGTCTGTTCTGCCCTGAAAGCCTCTGCCACTCTCTCAGCTCTTTATTGAGTTAGAGCTTTCGATGAATACCATGTGGGCAACAAGCTGCGGGCAGTCCACTTCTGGGAAACATGCACACACACACAAATGGCTAAACCTGTTTGCATACATTCATCCACACAATCACAGCCAGCGACTTGAGTGTGCTTTTGAAAAGTGGGCAATTTGCGGTGAGATCTTCCTCCGGTCTCCTCCGGTGCACATCAGAATAGAGCAGCCATGGGGAGAGAGAGTGAGATGAAAATGAAGACAGGAACGGTGTCAATTTATGTAAATGGCGACAGCAGTGTCAAATGATCCTTTCTCTTCCGCTGAAGGGCTTCTCTTGATTAAATTAATATGTCACCACCAGGCAGTCTTATCATCTCTTGTAATCAGAAACAGACACTGCCTCTCTCACTCTCTTCACACTGTCTTGGTATTATTCTAGATGCTTTGTCTCCATCTGTCTTGATGCTTTTCATATTTTGCTTGACCTTTGTTCCTCGATGGCTCACCCTTCTTACCATTTTCTCTTCTGCAGTCCAGTCCCTTGTAGGCCTCTTGCTCTTGAACATCCACCATCCATCTTTTCTACTTTAAAAGATCCATTTTTAGTTGGGGGACTCCTTTAAAACACTGAGGTTTTTCCTTAGGGCCTATAAATGTGTCACATGTCAGTGTGTGTATAGTAGAAATACGCTGGAACATATAGCCATATGCATCTGCTTTACATTGTACTCAGAAACAGCATTTCACTGACATGGAAAAGAGTCAAGAAGTTCTGAATCGTATCGCTGTCTTCCCTATTCACAATTCCTTTAAATTCAATCCAGCACTATGAATTATTCTGGCAAAGAAAGCAGACATGACTGGCATGTTTTAATGTTTCATGAGTTCTGAACAGGCCTCCTGTGAGACGTACAACTGAGCAGTGGTATCTTGTTTCCTGTTAATCGCGCTCTTCTGGACTCTGCACTCCTTCTCTTCCTTTGATTTCTGCTGCTCTTTAATGTCGTTCAAATCCTTTCCTGATTTTTTTCCTCCCCAGTGATCAAATCAAAATCAAATCTAATTTAATTTGCATATTCCAAAATCACAATTTACACATTATCTCACTGGGCTTTGACAAACTGTACAGATGTGACATCCTCTGCCCTTAGACCCTCGAACCGGGTGAGGAAAAACTTAAAAAAACCCTAAACAGGGAAAATAAGAAACCTCAGGAAGAACCACAGAGGAGGGATCCTTCTTCCTAGGACGGACAGTCGTGCAATAGATGTCACTTGAACAGAACACAACAACATGATAATAACAGTTTACTTAGAATATATAAAACATCCATGAGTCCCAGAGTCTGTGGATTCTATAAATCTGGATATATGGGAAGTCTAGTGATCCGGACGCAGGTGTACTCTGTTGGTCCAGGAGCCATTATTGTCCATGTAGCAAGATCTGAGTGTTGCTGATGTACACACTGAGTCCAAGAGTATGTGGAATCTATAAATCTATTGGTCCAGAAGCCATTGTAATCTGTGGATCCCGATTTGCACTTGGAAATCTAGCCTAGGATCCAAGTCACAGGATCCCGTGTCCTAATGTCGGCAGTAGGCAACGATGTGCAGTGATGTGCATTGAGTTGTAATCACAGGATTATTACTGGCTGGGGAATATCTATATATATGATCAACCTTTGGTGTTAGTGGGAGACCAAACAAATCTGAACAGATGACTGAAAAGCACCGTTTGGAGGGTGAAATTAAATGGATTATTCTTCTGGAATCATCATCTCTTAAAATCCTGGAAGCATTAGCGTCATATACCCTCCGCCAGGGGAACCAGCCAAGGTTTATCAGATCCCAGTCTGTGTGCAGATGGCCATGCCTCCACGCTTGAGCTGAAGCCATTTTGAAGCTCGCTGCTATGGCTTCACTGGTGCTGCTGATGACTCTTCCCATCTTCCCTAAACAGCTTGTTTCACAGGCTTTCAGAGACAGGAAAGGCTCTGAATCCAACCTTTGCTGGAGAGCTCTTTGCTCTCAAACCACTCGTTCCACGTTCAATAACCATCCCCCTTGTTCTTTCTGAGTTTCCTTTCGAAGGATCTTGCCAAGGGAACGTCAGCACCGGCAGCACAGCCATGCTGATGGAAGGATTACAACAAGAGGCTGTTCTCCTGAAGCATTTTCAATTGCTTCATCAGATCTAACCCCTGGGCTTATTTGCTCATAAAGGTGAAGGTGTTTTAGAGGCTTTTTCCTATCCCAGCCTTTAGCAGATGGCGTTTATCAATAACTTGCAGGATTAGTTGTCTCCATCTTTATTGTCCCTCGCCGTTGCTGTGCAGCAGCTGCTCACAAAGTGCTCCAGGCTACACTTGTGGACAGGCCCAAAATATGAAGTTTTAATGAGCAGGAAAGTACACTGTGTCATCTAAATATGGATCTACATACTGTCAGGCCCTCAGATGATGTCCACAACAACTGGCATTATCAACGTGATCGGTATCTTAATGCATTATCTGGATTACAACATTGGTATTAATATACATTCACCTAATTACATCTGTTCTGCCATTTGTGGGGATGAGTACACGTAATTGAGTACGTGAGTACTCGTTGTTGATGTCATTATTTGAGTGATGTTTTACTACTCACACACCTCCGTGGATGTTGTTTTTGGCAACAACAGTTCAGCTCAGTTATCATTACTTGCCATTTTGACAAACAATGGATTCATGCTTATTCAACTCATGTTTGCTGTTTTGACCTCTAAGTTATATTTCTGTTATCTATGTGTAAAACTGCACTGTGTAAAATTTTGTGGAATAAAGCAGTGCGGTTGCAGATAACAACCAACTGAACACCGTTTGTCTCACCCTCCCATGGCAGCCTCTAAAAACCTGATAAATGGGTCACTTTAGAGACATGGCCGTGCAACATGGATGACTCATTGTAACAGGACACGCTCTCTCTGTAAAATATTCATTCTAAGGTAAAAAAAAAAATGAATGAATTATACACTCATGGAAAACATATCTAGGAATAAAATATTCTGTTTCTACCTCAAAATCACTGGACCTTCAAGAAAGTCTTTTGCTCGTAGCTGCTATGGTGTTACCTCTAAAGGTGTTTTGGTATACTGATTGTGTGTTCTGTGTGCATTTAACATGCGTTTTATTATTTGTATAGGACATTCAGATACATATTATTATTGTTAGTAATGGGTGTAAAAGATAAAAAGACCTAATTAACTAACTTTATATGTTAAATCTTCAATATATTATTTTAGCTATATGTGGTTTATTTCCTGGTTATGTGGCCTACTGAAAATGCGCAGAAGTGTTTCTCTTGTCGGCCCTGCATAAACTTTACCTTTAATGAGATTTTTTTTCTCAATTTCCCTAAAACGTTCTTGGAATAAAACAGCTTAATACTGTAGAAAAACTCAGAATTTACCATTTTGAGGTGTCCTGTCAACAGTTTTACAGACATCACTTTCACATCATATTTTTTCCTGCAATACTATGACTAGCCATTCTGCAAAGTTGGAAGCAAGGTGGAGTGGCACCATCATATCCTGAATGATACATTCATGGTTTCAATTCACCTGACTCTGACTTACAACACTTTAGCAAATGATAAATGGGCCGGATATACTGCAAGCGGTGTTGTAGCATGAGCAAGAAAGCTCTGTGTTTTCCCTGCAAACCGGATCCCTTTTTTGTGGCTTATATAAGATGGTCCACTTCTCGCCCTAAAAGGCTGTCAGAATTGATTTTGGCCAAACTTGACTGATATTGAATAGGCTGCAGTTGGAGGCCCAAAGTCATTACTCCATCCTCTCCATAATGAAATGGAAAGAACACAAGAATGAACCTTTAGAACTTATATATGATCAAAGAGAAGATGCATTTAGCAATTGCGCCACTGATATGATATTCAATCGAAAATCCCCCCCAAAAAATGGAACAATTGATTTTTTTTTTGTTTGTTTTTGAACATTGCTTTGCTTTTAGTACTTTTGGTGAAAAAAATAGAATTTTAAAATGGGCCCCCAGCAGCACTGGATTTTGATACTGATGTGGCCTAATGTAACAGAGTAAAAGCACCACCTTCACAAATATACTCCAGTACAAATAAAAAGTGTGCTGCATTAAAAAACTCTTACTTAAATAATATTTATCCAGAAAGTTACGTAACGGTGCAGTGTGTAGAATTAAAGATGATCTATATGCAAGCATATAATGTAATCTTGGTAACTATGTCAAAATTAGTGTGTAATCACCTTAAATCAAAAGGTAGCATATACAGTATGTCATCTTGCAATAATCAATTTTTGGGAGAGGGTCCACCTTCCACTGAAAGCGCCATCCTGTTACTGCCATGTTACTACGGTATCCAAGAATCGACAAAAAGGCTCGAAAACATATTTTGTTTTTGTATATCGTAGTGACCATTCCCAAGTAAAGAGGATCTGTGCCCGTCTCGACTGCGCACGAGCTTGTCTACTATTATTCACACAACAGTGTTCTCCATTTGTGCATGGTTGAACTAAAGAGGCACTATTTGCTCTTATGTGTCAGATTCTTAAATGGAAAATAATAAAAACAGTGTTTTCATTTTCCAGTTTTGTGTTCTAAATAGAACATAACAAAAAAATTTTGCACGGATTATTTCCTTAATGTGCAGTTCAGCCACTGAATGATTAGTGTGGATGAGAGACCATTGAGCCGTATGGGTGAGAAAAACCTTGAGTCTCATCAAAGTTTAGACGTGTGATTCGTTCGTGCTTGTTGACGGTTCATGGTGTTTGTAAGGTAAATTGCTCAAGGGCACAAGATATGTTTCTGGTGTTTTCAGCAGCTACCATGCAGCCTCAGTTCTCTTACTGTCTGAGGAGTTAAAAAGAAACAGGCAAATTCATGATCTCTGCAAATCTTAAATCTCACCTGGATTTTATCTGGATACCAGAGGTTGAAATGTAAATGTCCCAAAGCAGCACTGAGATGTTAGCTGTTCCATGTTCCAACTGTTGTTTTTGTATTCAAATCAATTCAAAATCAATTTTTGACCTAACTTCCTTGTAACCTGCACTTTGAACGTGTGCAGGGATGGGGTCAACTACGGTTGGGCATCTGGTCTGATCCTGAATCAAGCCTGCACTGAATTTCTAATTCCATTGGAGTCATTTAGAAATTTTAATTTCAGTTCTGCCAATCGATTCCTAAATAAACGAGTCTGGGTAAGGTTAGAGCTGTACGCTACCATAACACTAACGCTTCATTTTGTTAAAAAGATGTCAAGTCGGACTCGTCACAGTGCAAAATCTGTACTGTACTGTACCTGTAACTTTTATAAGATCCTTAAACTGTATTAAAGCAGTTGTGGACGTTAATGTGACTAAAAATGAGTCAACTTGTGGAGAAGTTTATAAAATAAGTTTTGTTTTGTTCTTTCTGTTTAATAAGCATGTGACGTTTTTTGGCCCGACCCTTGAAGAATCATAATTGCTAAAATTCAAATGATACCCAACCCTTGTGTCAACCGGGTACCCAACTCTCCTCTCCCCTCCGGGGTTAGGAGGGGGGTTCAATGTCTCCTACATACATGCTTCATTAGCACAGCGATCAAAGTGGTTCTTGAACCGAGGGGTGGTATCTAATCAGGAAGATGTGAAGCAGAGACACGTATGGCGGACTGAAGTGGCTGGTTGCCAGCTGGCTGGCCATTTGCCTGTGCTGCCTCTTTTCTGCTCCTTCCCCTGTGTTGTCCTCCTTCCCACAGGACGAGGGACATGGGAGCAGTGGACCAGATATTGTATTGATCAACTGTCAGAAGAACAGAACACCCACTGGTTAAGCAGCGGTTGGAGGGCGTAGGCACCTCTCCTTTCTTCCTGGGCTGGCACTGATGCTGCACATCTGATATCAATGACTGGCCAGAGATTATTCTAAGTATGTGGTCCCATATTCAGGCAACTGACAAGGAAGGGGGGTGGGGCAAGGAGATAAGCAGGAGATGATTAAGTTTCACTTCTTCTGCTGCAGTAATCAACAAGACATAAAAACCAGCTCGATTTAGTTTTTTGTTAAATATTTGCTCGGCAAAAAAAAAAAAAAAAATCAATGACGTTGTCTTCTGCAGGTGAAGGGGGCATAATGTGATTCTTTTCTCGTCTGATCGGGACTAAATTAAAGGAAGAACGGGAGCTGAGTGAGGACAAATACCTTGAGACACTCAGCGGATAGTTGTGACATATTCACATTACTTTAAAACAGGGGTGGGCAAATATCGAATGTATTTGATATACTCTTGGCTTGTTTCATATGGGATACAGTAAATGACTACATTGCAACCAAAACTGGACATTTGCATTTGTCTGTGGTATGAATAATGCCATAATGCCATTATTCATTTCTATTTGTTAAAAGCTTAAATGTGCAATTACATTTTACTTTTACAATAAATAAACATCACGCTGGTGTCATCTTATGCATAAAAATGTCAAAGTGCACATTTATTAAGTGCTTTAGCTGAGATTTTTAAATATTGCGATATAGCTTAGAAATATTGCAATATTATTTATAGGCCATATCACTAAGCCCTGTTTCAAATAGAAGCTACACAAACTTATATATCCAGAAGCTAAGGCGCATTTTTGAAAGATAACCGCAGCATATTACACCTGCCAAACATTACTGGTTTGTCTCATCAGTACACAAACTTCATCCCACTACCACCGAGTCACAGAACTGCTGCCAAAAGTTTGTAGGTGCTGAGTAATGTTAAAGCAGGTGGGAAGCCAGAAAGGGAGCTGTAGTTGCATAATTAACTCGTGGTGATTAGTTTGGGCGTATGAAATACGCAAGACGCAGAATTTGGGAATTTGTTTCTAACGACTTTGAAACTATAAATGTAGAACATGTCCAGAGTGTCCACCATGGTAAGTGGTGTTTACATATTCTGTACCTTCTGCTCAGTGAAAGTACTGCACATGTACGCAGAAGCTGCAACAACAAATCCATGCAGCCTCAGTCTGGCGATGAAGTGTTTAATTCCTTTGCATATGCATTATGACTTTTTGTTTCTCTAGACAAAAGAACTTATATCAAAATGACAACAGAAATCTTTGCCAAAGGATTAGGTGGCTGCCATAGTCGCAAAGTCTCACGACTCTGATGCCGGCTCTCTAAATCACAAACGTGTTTTGAAAATAAACAAAGTGTGGCATCTTTTCCAGTTCCTCAACCTCATTTCATATGCAACAGCCTCATGTCTGGAGTTTGCTTCATACTGCAGAGGCTGGTAGTTAAGACCAATCTCCAGCTATTCCCTGTGGTGTGCACTAACCTTGAGGCGGCTCCCATGACAGCTCAGCTGTATCTGCATTCATCGCACACGGTCACTTTCTGCATAACGTCTCACTGCCAAACTCTTTCAGTGTGTATTTTGACCAGTCGGTCCAGCTTGTTTGTGGTAACAGAAAGCTTTCACACTGTCAGCAGTAGTATGGAATGGAATATTAACATAATATAAGCTTGTGTGTGTGTGTGTGTGTGAGTGTGTGTGTGGAGCAAAAGTTACCTACAATTATCCGGCCACATACACCTGCCCGTTTCCTTTCCTATCCATCAAACACACTTACAAATATGCACATGCACACAAATGCAGCATGCAATTTCTTCTTTCAGCTCCATATGGAGGTATGGAAATCCATAGAAAATATATCCAAAATTAATATTACACCCTGGAAGGACCAAAGTATATTTGGACATACTGAATCATTAACAGTAGGGCCTCTGACAATATGTTTGTCTGCTTTTCATTTTACCCAACTACTGAATCACTGAGATGCCTCAGTTACTGGGGGAAATAAAAGTGATGTATGTGGTCTTTGCATAGTGCCACATTAAGGAGGGAGTGATTTAGATCATCCAGAGTCGACATTGCAATTCAGATGTAGGATATATAAGTAAGAAATAAGTAAGAATAATATGGTATAAATATGCACACTTGTTTGTACACAAGTGTGTAGAGGAACACACACACACACACACAAGTACACTGCCAGAACATAAGCTTTATTTCAGCAGTCTAAATTCAATTACTTATCGGAAGTAGGAACAAAAAATAATTCAGCTCAGCCTTTTCAATTTAGCCTAAATTGAACTCATCCATTGTTTGCAAGCTCAGAAAGCGCTCAGGCTGACATTTCACATTGACACACTGCGACTGAATCAAAATAAGATAAATAAAATAACACGTCTGACACCTATACAAGTGTGCTTTCTGGTTATTTTTGAAAGCAGATTAATTAGAGAGGAAACTAATTAAAAATTAAATGGGGCATCCGGCGGGTTGCAATCCTGCACACCAGCAGCAACGCTTGTCTCTTTCCATCATTCCATACATTTTGGTGCAAGAGGACTCAAACTTTAATGAGCTCTAGCTCTTGACCACATTAATCCTCTTGTAAAATTCGGTAATGATCTGTGTCGTACAGTAGTATTTTTTTTATTTTGAGCACACACACACACACACACAGACGGTCGGGAGCAAAAACGATATGCTCTGCGTTATTACGCCAGTGAGCCAGGTAATTACGGTTAATTTGCTAAAAATGAGAGTCAGTGTTTTGGAATGGAAATGACAACAATGTACAGGAGGTTTGGAATCATGAATTGTTATTTTAACTTTTGCTTTGTCATG
Organism: Mola mola; assembly: GCA_001698575.1. Taxonomy (NCBI): domain Eukaryota; kingdom Metazoa; phylum Chordata; class Actinopteri; order Tetraodontiformes; family Molidae; genus Mola; species Mola mola. The sequence goes on along the minus strand of KV751323.1, from coordinate 6,519,752 downwards.
AAAGTTAACATTTTTTCAGCCGTAGCATTTTCAGGGAGCTTTTTGATAAACTGTACTATAAAGAAGATCTTGTTGAGGAGAAAGTTGATTGACGGGAGGAGGAAATAAAATATATGTGGCAGCCAGAGGCTTTTGGGGGCTGTCTTCATCCATCATTTAGTTTTTTTGGTTTCCAACCTTTTATCCCTACTTATTTCTGAGAAAAGAAGGCCCTGCCAATTTCTATTTTGGAGGGAGGGCAAAAAATAGCTCTTGAATAAACTGCCCAGTGAATGTGTTGAGAAGCTCCCTGTGACCTTTGGCATCTTCCTAAGGGGGGACTGAGACCCCGGGTTGAGAACTGCTGGTCTAGTTTACAGTCAGTGGGGCAGATAGGCACAACAACATCTTTACTCAGGGTTTTGCACTCAAAAAAAACATTTTTCTCTCTATTTGTAGAGACTCAGCCAGATTTGGTAAGTTTGTACACAGGATTGCTTTAGTGAAGTACAGAGCTCATCTGCTCGATTACATACTGTATATAAAACGAGGTTGACTGTGTGTCACTTTGTTTTCAGGTAAATCTCACCCCTCCTTCCATGCTTCCATGTTCCATGTCCCATGTGTCTGCAATTCCCATCCCCTATTTCCAGTCGAGATTGTGTTATTGTGTTATACAAGGTGATGTACCAAAGACTCAGTTCTCACGGCAGGTCGGTTGGATTGTAGGAGGATCATCCAGAGGTCACATTTAGATCTGGTATTGCAATCCATCCCAAGTGATCTCATCTCAATTGTACAGCTCTACAGCTGAATGCAACTGGATGGATTAAGGATGAAAATGAGTTCTGATCACGCAGGCCACATTCGGAGGAGGTCTAGGCCACATGTGAGAATCCATGGGCTTGTCTTTTCTAGCTTACTTACATAAATGAATACATCCATACAAACTATATTATCGTCACTGCCCACATACTTCAGTTTGTCCTTTACCTTGGCATAGATGACAAGCGGTACGTCCACCAGGGGGGCAGCTCAGCGTCAAAAGTACAGACCTTCACTTCTCCTTCTCCGACTGACCAAGTGACATTTCAGTCGCCACTAATCCCCTCCCAGATGTTCTGAGGCATTTGTTTATCCTGGTGTCCAGGTGATAAAACATCAGAAAGATGTTTAAAGTTTCAAACCAACTCGCATAAATCTTTCCTTGAAAAGTTTCGCCATTTCTAGTTTGTTCTTCGTGTCTCACTAGAACTACTGATCGGATAGTGATGCCTACAGTGTCCCACAGTTTCCAGTGGTACTGCTCTGTTTGGCATGTATCCATGAGCTCTCTGAAAATGTGCAGAAATACAGATGAAATGACAGCAGAGTACGGAGATAAGGCTCCGTCCGTATCTGTTTGCGTGTCTAACGTTGAGCCCTAAAGGTGAATGGGACATTGGGTGCAGTGAAATTGGGCAGACAGGTGTATGTGTCAGAATTTGATTCTGGATGTGCAGTAGCGGCCACATCATTACTGGGAGGAGTTTGACACTGAAAAATGATGTCACCAGAACAAGGTTGCAGCACTGTACAATGAGAGGAACATCTACAATGCATCATCCATTTGAATAACTTTCTCAAAGAACCATCAGAGACTCTTGAAACTTTACTTAACAGTTGCGGCTCTAAAGACCAGTTAAATACCTTTCCCCACAATGAAACCCTAAAATGTAAATTACGAAAACTTTTCCATCCTCTTTCAACTTCTGTTTATCTGCTGTAGCAGAGCAAACAATGCAAAGACACTTTACTTTTCACTTTATCCAATTGTCCTGTGAAATGTTGACTTTCTAATTCTAAGCACTGTCTTGCTCGAGGTAAGTGGCTATTCACTGTCTGGCCCGGCAAAGTTGTGACTTTCCAACTGAGGGACAGTCTGGCCACACTGGCAGGTCTTAAGGCAGCTCAGGCGCTCGTCACGGCAAGAATTTGTAGAAAACTTAGCATCCCGGACATAGGCCGGCATCTATTTGCTAGGTGTTACATCGTGATCTGCACACCAGACTGACTTGCCACTGGTGAAAAATGACCATCTGTGAGCTGCTGCACCGCGACAGGTCACAGCTTGGCGGACAGAGAGGACAGACGGGGTTACAGGGATCAGAAGTGAGGCCGGAGAGAGTGAAGGATAGACTACAACTCATCATTTATTCATGTTTGCCAGCACTGAAGAATCTAATGGATCTTGGGCATCAGATAAATGTGCTTAAATAAATGTGGAGATGCTGGACTGATAGTACATTATCCTGTGAGTCAGTGCTCTTCAACTACTAGAGCTACCAAGAACAAAAACTCTCTGATTATACAAATGAGGGAAATTACCCTCTAAGCTGTAAATCAATTTGAGGCATCTCCTCATAGCCATTGCAGAGCTCAGCATTAACAAACTTGTTACCTGGTAAAGTAAACCACCCTGGTGGGCGCAACGTCAGATCCAATCAGACAGGGGACCAGACTGTCCTGCAGATAAACTCACCTAAGCCTTTTGCTTTACAGTGCCTCTTCCATTACGCCCTGATCAATAGATAGTTTCACAGCCTCCAGTGACTGCAATGCTTTTTTCCCCCAAGTGCTACAGCTTTCCCCAAGATATCTGTCTCTCTAGCATAATCCCACTACTGATGAATCTGCAGCCTGAGAGCTCTGCTTTTAAAGCTGCAACCTTTAACATCCCCCGGAGGAAAGGGCAAAGTTTAGGAAACAAGAAAAGAAAAAAGAGCGAAAGCAGGTGCAAACAGGGGGCAAAAGAACAAAGTCAACTAGAGAGCGAAATGACACGGAAAGGCAGGAGAGCAGCGTAGTCTCAGGGGAAAAAAAAAAAGAGGAACTGTGCTCTGTTTGATCGTATGGGTGATAGAAACCTTTCCTCGTTAGTTCACTAGCAGCAAGGTTCACAGGTAGTTTGGGAATTGAGTAGAAAATCATATTGTACTTCCCATCTTACTCTTCTCACAGGACACCGTTGTGTCTGGGGTTGTTGTTTAGTTGGTTGGTTTCTCTGTTGATGAGATCTGGAGAAATTATCTTGACAAAATGTCACAGTTTATTTTCTTTTCCTCTTTCTCTTGTGCCTTTCACGCAGGGTGCTGCAAGATGAAACCATTTTCTCTTTCTTAGCCTGTATCATATGTCTCTCCCCTGCTTTTCACATAAGACCAACATTATTCAAGCCCTGAAAGCTGGGGGTCACATGTTTTTTGTGTGTTTGTTTGCATGTTTTGATGGATACACATTTGCGCTCTGCTCACTGCTAACCTTGCTTTTATTCCAGCCCCACAGGAAACATGTTTTATTCAGTAAAAAAAAAAAAAAATCAAAGCGGCCTAATCTCCTTAAAATGAACAAAATACTCGATACCTGCGTACTGTCTGCTTCTGAGCCCTTTAAAGTCTGCGCCGTGGACAGGCAGTGCCAGCGGATTTGAATACTGACTGCCTTTGTGGCGTCACTGTGGTTTTCCAGCTGGAGCAGTGACATCTCAGCCTCTCTGCCCGGTCGAGCCTACAGCCCTCCACTGTGAATAATGGATGATCTACATTTGCGTCCATGTATATATGGGTAACAATGTGCATTGTGCAGCTAAAGGGTGACCACAACGAGAGAGAGAAAGACAAGTGTTAAACAGCCTGTGTCAAAGCAAATTGTTGGTTTGTTGGGTTTAGACTTATTTTAATGAGCATCAGTTACAACTGACTGTATTTAAAATGAACTTCAGGCCTTAAAAAAAAAAATTATCCTTCTTTGTGGATTTTAACAAGCATTATGCAGTACTAAAGTATAAATACTTAATGGTTTACTTCACAACATCATAAGCCGTGTACTCTTAATCCTGCTGCTCTCTGTTTATCTCTTATTCCTGCTTATTTTTCCATTCTTTATCTCTTCACAGGGATTTTTATTCATTAATGTCAGAAACAGTAGCTCTGTCCTCATTTGTAGCGCGTGTGCTTGTGTGTTTTTTAGCAAGATCAATAATTTGAACAGTGATGCTAATGTTTGTGCCCGCGAGCTATCGCTAAATAGAGATTTAGTTTTCACGTTTTAAATGTTCATTATTGCATGAGCTCAAGACGAAAATGCATGATTTGTTATTTCAATCCCGGTTAAGAGCAGAGCAGGTTGTGGTGTTTCGATTCTCGCTTGTTAAATTGATGCAATAACCAACTAAACACTTGCCAAAATTTGGGGAAGCAAATTGTGTTGCGTTGTCTTGATCTTTTAATCTCTAAATCCTGAGAAGATGCTAAATCAATAGCAGCAGGAAACAGAAGAGATTCTGCAGACTGTACACATATTTTAGCACTATTGAGGTTGTTTTGGATCACCAGAAAAGGGCCAACAATGTGCAGGGAAAAACACAGATATAAACAGAACTAAAAGGACAGAGTAATGTACATATGTGTGTGTAGGTACTTAACTGTTTGCGAACAACTGTGACATTTTCAGGAGGTGGCCAGTATCTTAGAACAACAGCCTGCGATGAAGAGGAGGTTTCATACGTATGCGAAGGTGGGATGATTACTATTATTATTATCACTATTACCCTCCAAATTGAAATAATCTTCAAGCAAGAATTTATGAAAGTATCTATTTTGAAACCAAAAAAGATGTAATAAATGTGGCCGACATTGTAAAAATCTGAAACTTTGACTTGAACCCTGTGATGATGTCTCTCAATATCAAATTTTAAATTGTCAAAAAAAGGTGAAATACTGATTGGAATTCTTTTTTAATAAAGTTGTTCAACTGACAAAAAAACACTTGAACCTACAGGTTTGGACTATGGAATAAAAAATTATCGCTGGTTTTCTTCCATTTTTTCTTCGTTGTTCTGTGATCTGTTGTAATTTGGGGGCGTAACGCTCTGTTGCTCAGTGTTATGCCGAATGATTGTGGTAGATTGTTATGTTTTCTATGTTATGCTTATGTCATTCTGAGTTACCAAGTTTCCTGAATGTTGGTGACTGAGCAGCAGCAGTGGTATGTGAGAGGTCAGACGCCCGTCTGTCACATCTGGTGGCAACAAATTAGATAAGACATAAGACACTGTGACTGGCGGAGAGTTAATAAGGCAGGTTGTGGGTGTTCCGCATGTGTCAGTCGGCAAACAAGCCTGAGCCTGAGCTAAGTGCTAATGTGTGAGGTTACTGAGTTCCACGCTGGTTTATAGTTTTGTTTCTTTTGCTTTGGCTTTGGCTACGGCACACATAAGCCCGTGTTGGATTAGAGAAATAATGAGCAGCAAAACTGGACAACGTTGTGGGTTCATTATTGTGAAACACGGCAATATTTTTACCTGTTTTGTACGGATGATGGTACGCAACAAACCCTTAGTTCATGATAAAGTTTAAACCTTTGATTTCTGCTCCTGAGACACAAAAAAAAGGTTCAGAAGTGACACAGGGACAAGATCTAGTGGGGCATATCTTGATTCAAACTCCCTTAAAATTCAGAAAGAAAGAGAAAAGCAAATAGTGCGGTAACACTTTACAATAAGGGTATACATTAATGCAGAAATAGGTGATTTATAATAAAATAAAAACATTAAGTATGAATAATTAACTAACAGTTAATTCATGTGCCAAACTAATAATTTCCTAACTGTCAGGTATAGCAGTTGCATCTATCTGTGGAAACTTTGTCATTTGACAAAACCCTGCTCGATGCATAGCATTTTGACATAACCCAATCGCTAATAAAGCATTTATTAACAGGTATTTACCATTTACTAATGCTCTTTGTGACCCTTTGTTGTAAAGTTGAAAACATATAATTCTTAGATGACACTTAACAGTATTGTTTTAAACTGCCGAATGACGTTTATAATGTATGAATTGGTATTAGTTAACATGAGCAATGTTAGTAAGTGATTAAATGACACATTAATTAGCTGTTAGTAAATGCTCGTTACTGCATTAAGTAACGTGTTAAGTAAAGTGCCATTATTGTAAAGTGTCACCAACAGGGCTGTAATAACGTTATCCATCTAAAACACAGTTTAGAATTCTAAACTGCCGGTCTACTTTTAAAGTTTTCTCCTTCTTTCGTTCCTTTAATAAAACAAAATAACTGGAATGTGAGAGGTTATGTTTCATTGACTGTACACTGTAAACTTCAGATCTTTTGCATTGCATTTCACAGACAGTTGAAGCACCAGATGGCAAATATCAATGCTGTGTAGTCAGCAGTCACACATACAGTATATTCTAACCCTGTAGACAGTGTTTGTAGAAAATTCTATAACCCTGAGGTGATTCCCTCCAAACAAGATGGAAAATGGACATAAACAATCACTTAGTAGACAGTAGACGTCTTTGTGAGTTCAACAGAGGCTGCAGCCTGCTGCTACCAATGCTGAAAATCCAATTACAGTTGCACAAAATGAAATGAAAATTATGGAGCCTGCAGGCGCACAACCACACATGCACAGAGGGCGGACTCACATGTTATTTCTGGGAATGTATCCTGATTTCAGCATGACCAAATAAGACATCAATGTCAGAATACTAGCATCGGTGTTTCATAAACTGACAGCAGATGTGTCTTGCACATTGTCAACGCTGACCGACGGTAGGTAAATAGACATGTGGTAACAAATATCCTTAACACAGGGTTTACGTTAGTTTCTGTGTGAGTGAAAAGAACCACAGGATCCCTTTCCTCCTCTCTTTCCATTTCCCTGATCACACGCATTACACAGCCATTACAAGCAGCCAATTAACTCAATGTAAAACCATAATTAGAAAGGATGTTTGCCTGCTTCATACTGGTATTTACCCTACTGTGAATATAATGGCTTTTAGAAAGTATGTGGGGTTACTTACAGGGACAGTTTTTAATCTTTGACCAGGGTAAAACTGTGTGTGTGTTAATACATGACTGAGTGTGTGTGTGTGTGTGTGTGTGTGTGTGTGTGTGTGTGTGAGTGAAAGAGAGTTGGAAAAGGCTTTTTAAAGAGCTTTCTGTTCAGGGATCTCAAAGCAACCAGATGTGACGCAGCGTGACGTGAACTAAATGCACAGTTCTCAAGATTCCTCTAATTCTATACTAAATTTGCTATCCAACCATTTATTTGCTTAGGTTTGTATGTTGAAATTCTCCATTCGTTGAAACCTTTCATGCCATTACAGTATATTTGACAACAAATGTCTGTGGTATGGGGGTTTGCATGATTCAGCATCACATGAAAGTACAGCACCTTCTGATGATAAAGATGTTCTTTGTGTTTCGGGATGCATTGTTTATATCCTTCTAATAGTAAAACAGGTTTATCATTAACTTTAAGACCATGTTATATGTGCTAAATATCAGAAAAAGCGCTGAAGTGCAAGTCTCTTTTGGAATAATCTAATTGGAAAAGCTTTAATGGTGGATGTGATGGGAAGGAGGAAATAGCACGTTGATATAAAGTACATGTGATTAAGTGTACACACAAGGGGTCCACTTACTCACATTTGCAGACAAGTACACAAGTGCAGATTCATATTTGAGATGTGGGTGTTGTTTGGTATGTTATTGCTTTTTTTTTTTTTTTTTTTATATCCTTAATGGCGGAGAAACGCTCCATCTGCTACCATATAAACCCTGCGAGTTCTCTTAACTCCATGTTTCCTGCGCTCTGTCATCACTCTGCGCTTCTTTTCATTTCCTTTTGTTTTTCATTCATCCCGAGTAACACTGACACACACACTCACAGACCCTGTGTGAAGAGGTCATTATAATTCTGCTCTTGTTTAGTGCATTTGTGTGTCTGGTCTGTTTGTCTCCAGTAATCTGAATCTAAAATCGCAAATTGATTGTTCTTTTCTCTCACACAGGTCCTGGTTTCACAAATTACAGCCCCATACATCATTGTTTGTGTGTGTGTGTGTGTGTGTGTGTGTGTGTGTGTGTGTGTGTGTGTGTGTGTGTGCGCGCATGTATGCGAATGTGTCAAAGTGTAAAATCAAGTAACGTAAAGTAAAAAAAACAACATTGATCTTATTTAAAAACTACCTTTTTAACATTAGAGTCAGCCCTGAAGTGGCTTTGTGATCGGTGATATGTGTGTGTATGTCAGTTAATCCTTGCTATGTCCTGTTGGCGAGGACAGCGGCCATTGGAGAATTGTTTCCACTGCAGGTGGGTTGGAAAAAAATAGATTCTTTTTTTTTCCCCCCTTTTTTCTCTCTCTGTTAGAATGCTTACATTAGCTAGCTGGTCAGCTCGGTCAACCCACAGTGACAAGAGTAACTCCTGAAAACCCCTGATGCAAACAGAAAGTCTTTATGTAAGAAACTAGGAATCTAATCAGGTTTAGATTTCATGGATATCTGCCCGTTTGCAAGAAATGAAAATCCAGATTGATTTTCAGTGAATAATCAGCACTAAGTAGAGCAGAAGACAATAAGAGATTACAGATTTTTCGTCATATATCAACGTAAAATTTTGACTTTATAATGCTTCCAGATAGAAAAATTAAAACTAAAATTCATCCCGACGGGGACATAAATGAACCATGTGAGAGTGAGAGTAACTTCTCTTTTTCCTCTAAGAACCATGAGAAATGGCATTCAGTTGTTAAGTCCAGACCAATGGTTTGGACTGACCATTAATCTGATGTGTCTAATGTGACTAATGTGGTATAAACCTATTCATACTTTCTATGTGTGATTTATTCTGTGAGGAGTATTGCGTTCCGGTCTTTGTGAGAAAGATTTGTGATGTGCCTCTGTTCCCTCTTCCGTTCCTTAGCCCGTCTTATTTTCTTCCGCTCCAGTCTTCTCTTAAATGACTTTCAGCAAACCCCAGGGAGCTTGTCTGGACTCGTATCTAGTTGGGCTTGTAAATGCAGGCTCAGGGAGCAATAATAATAGCCGTACCATGAGCAAGAAGTGATGGTCCACAGGAGAGAAAGCAGGGGGTACATAAGCGCTTCATTCAGATCACAACATGTCTTGGAGCAGTGTTGCATAATAATAAGTCAAGTCTACTGAGACTGTCAGTGGTACCTTAACTCCCTGACTGCTGAAGGTTGGTACATTTTGCAACAAAAAACAAAAAAAAAAGGAACTTTTACCTCTTTTGGCCTGACACCAAATCCTGAAATAATCTTCTTGTTTTTCTCCTACTGAATCTTTTATGATTCATTTATGATGCAAAATTGGCTGCTCTGAAAAAGGCCTTTTGGTTGTGACTTGAAAGATATTTTGCTCTCTTCCATTGGTACATTCTTAAACTACAGTTCAGATTAATAAATGTATTCTTTGATTTTCTAACAATAGCTTGGGGGCTAATGTCCCTGCACTCCCAATGTTTTTCTGCCAGAGATAAATGCTACATGGACGCACAGCCTAAAGGCTATTTTTTTTTTTTTTTTAATGCGCCTGTCTATTCATATCAGGGGCAACACGATTTTACAACTAACTTATGCAAACTCTAACTAAGACAATTGTGCTGTGAATATGTGCCTCAACATAAAGTGATGCTCACTTTAATTGATAGGAAGAGAGAGAGAGAGAGAGAGAGAATAAAGCTGTGTGAAACACAGCTCCAGTTTCGGGGAGTGACTGAGCCTGAGGCACAGTAACAGCATACTTACATGTTAAACATATGGTTTGAACTAAGTCCCATTTTGCATTTAAACAGCTCCCTGTTCATTCTTATTATTGTAGACAATCACGTGGTCCGCTGTGTTGAATGTGAGAAGGCAACGACGAGCATTTTGATTGGCCAGACGTGTGCTCGTCAGAAGTGAAAATTAAAAAAAAATTGACTTCTATTCGAAAAAACATCAAAGCTGCAGTTTTGCTCCGGGAATGCTTGCATTGACTCCCAACAGGCTAAGATAACTTGATGCGGTGCAAATTATTCACACACAAACAAAAGATGTGCAAAGGCCTCAAGTGTTTAACAGCAAATACAAAACATGTTTAATCATAAAATTTAAGTGAAAACCATTAAGAAGGTAATGTTGAGAGCAAACTTATGACTTTAGTTCACACTTTGTGATATCTAATGTGCATTTTTTTCCACTAAAAGAAAAGTGACTTACATTTTATGTGTTTTTATTCATCATCTTTTTCTTTTCTCCTGACTGTGGTTGCTCCTCCTACTTATTTGTCCTTTCCTTTTGTGCATGCCCACTGGTAAATCCAGTGGATAATATGGCAGTTCACAATTTGAACTATGGGGAATTCTCTTTGGCAATGCCTACAGATATGCCCGCAAAGCTGAGCCCTCTATTACTGAACGATGCGACAGAGGGACAGCCCTAAACCCTCGGGACTTACTGCAAATTCATCTCAAAGTCTGTGA
>KV751323.1:6494101-6509310 GCA_001698575.1 Mola mola | reverse complement strand
CAGAGAGATTGTTCCTCCTGGCTCTTAGTAGATGAATGGCAATGCAAGCCAAAAAGAGGATGACTGACACGACTGTCTTGAAGGGAGGGGCGGAGCTGCGGAGCACAAGCAGGGAGGGCAGGGGAGGTGCGCTCACTTCCCTATGCCTCTCATGCTTGATTCCCAGAAGTTATAAACCCCTGCGTTAAGTAGCAGATCCCCCGGAGAAGCAATCTGGAATGGAATCTGTTTGGGCTGGCCTCACCGACGGCTCTGTTGTCGTACATTGAGTACCGTCAGCTCATGGCTCTCACTCCCGGCTCCCATGGAGGAGTACTGAGAGTGACATGGAACATTAACACCTCTGTTGCAGTGTTGTCTCCACACATCCCTCAACAGTGTTAAACCAGATGGGCAGCTTCACGTTAGAGAGAGCAACACTGGTTGCTGATTTTTCACTCCACCGCACCGTGAGCTGTAGATATTGCCCAACCTACCAGGTGAAGAGCACCCTGAGTAAAATAACAATAAATGTGCTTCTCCTCTCTTGATCCATTTGCATTAAGGAAAAAAAATCCCACTGGCTTGTGTGTTTCTGTGCCTGTGACAGCCTCGGTGTAATAGTCTGCCTTTTTGAGACAATCAATATAAATGTGTTGAGCAGAAAAGATTATGAAGCGATACTTGGGAGGTATTGATTAGCTGAAGGGGCTCCTCTCCCTGGCCGAAGGGAGTTCTAGACTTCTCCGCTGCAGCACACGAGTCTGCCAATAAGCCTCCCATCTATAATATGTTTAAAGAGGCATTCAGGAATCACAGTGATTACCAAACTGCCATTACAGTTCCCTGCTAGCATATAACTGGCAAACCAAACCAAAATATGTCATTTTATATTATGGACTAATAATGTCAGAGACACAGCAATCCATGACTTGCAACAATGGGGCAAAGATTCATGCCTTGGAATTGCTAAATACATGATATTTGTACCTTCTAAATTCATTGATTAATAGTTTTGTCCGTGCGCTCAGCAATGGCTTGACATCCAGTCAAGTCTAACAGAGTCAATTTTATTCATTTAGTGACAAAAAAATATTAAGGTAATCTCATGTCATTTAGATTAGGTCTAAACCAAACTATGGCCTTAGAAGCCAACATCTTTGTTTCACGAAGTACTAAAACAATGGATCACTTACCAAAGTCATGTTTGTGATGATAGACTCCTCGGTTGGTTAATCAGCTTCAAAGTTATCGATGATCAACACATCGAAGTGAGATCACACACAGTGGATGTGTAAATGAAAAGATGGCTGAATACTTGCACGAGCTCATGTTTCTGCATCTGTAAACGCAGAGGAGGCTCTTCCCTAATTGAGCTGGATCATTTCCTGCTAATGTAAAAGTGATACGGATGTTTCATTTGCTAATTTTGGTGGATGCAATTGCTTGGAAATTCATTCCAAGCAATTGAAAATAAGAAAATTGTCATGAATCATTTTACAGCCATTTGATTTGAATGTATACAGTGCGGTTAAAGTGGCTATTTATTATCAGAGTTTGATCCATGATTAAATTATTCTATCCCATTCATGTGTGTTTAACACTCTCATCTGGTGTGCACATGCACCATTGCCTTGTAAAATCGATGCGTGTGCAGGCCTGTAAGAGCGTATGGGCTCAGTGAACCTAAAAATAGATAGGATGTCATCTTTGAATACAGTTCCCAGCTTTTTCTAAATGCATCCTTGTTAGGGCCTCCTGCTTGTGCGCTAGTGATGATCTTAAATCTGTAATTGCTCGGTGCAGACTCCAGCTCCAGCCTGTAGCATTTCACAGCAAACTGATACTCAAGCAAGCTTACTGATCCAACTCCCGTCCAGAGGTGGGCTCCGAAAACAGAAGGAAAAGGAAAAACTTGCACACGTGTGCCGTAGAAACCTGTTGTGGGGATAAGTTATTGCATCAAAAGTGTTTCTGTAAACCAGAAATGCTCACAAGTCCCTGAAAAACCATACAGACAACAGGATGGAAAAGTATGTATGTATGTGAACAAGGGGGCAAAGCAAACTAGCAGCCTCTCATGTGATACAGTTGATAATTAGCAATTCTTTTGTTTGGGCCTTGTGCACAGCACTGTCCGTTCTTTACAGTGTTCATCATTTAAGGGTAGAATAGAGTGCATAGTAACTGTACATATAGTACATATAATAAATAATATAATAAAAAAAACAAAAAACAATCAAGATGTGGTTGAAGTGTAGACTTTTAGTTTTAATTTGAGGGGTATCACAAGAGTATTGAATTAATCATTTAGGAATTACAGCTATTTTGGAATCACCTCCAGACCTTCTATCTGCTTGATTTGTCATGGATAATGAGGAAGTAGACCACAACTGGCCAATATACTGCTTGTCAGTGAAGTGTCCAAGTACTTTTGAGCTCCTGAAAATGTGGAACTGGGTAAAAATGGCTGTAATTCCTAAATAGTTTGTATAATAATCTTCGGAATACCACTTTGGAAATTATGGAAGCTTTGAGAATAATGTCGAAAATGATCTTGAAAATACCATTTCGATAATAAAGTAAACAGCGCATCTGCAAAATGCCTCATATAGACGAACTGGTAAAAAATGTACTTGAGATTTAGCTTTAGTAACAAAGTATCTTTTAGATAAGCACACTGTTGTTATCAGCGTTAGGACTTTGAAGAGGCTGCGGCGATAAAACAGCGTCCGTTCAGACGTTCAGACGTTCAGAAGGATGGCTTAATTCGTGCAAGCTGACATAGTGGTTACATGGAAACATGTATCGATGGTTACACCTGCGTGGAATCTAGAGGGGCAGCATCTCTGTTTGGATGACAGCACGTCCTGGCAGATGCTCATTTTTTGCTTTCTGTTGTCTGAAAAGAAAAAAAATCATCTACATCCTCAGCTCATATAGATAAGATTTACTGCAGTCAAGTAGTACTGTACATGCAGCCAGCTGTGTAACACAACATACCACATGTACCTCTCCATGGTAACAAGGAAATCATTACACATATGGCTTTTAATCTATAATTGAGGAACATGCAGAGGAGGATTTCATGTTTTCATGTGAGCTGCTTGTTGAGGTAATTCTTTACACATTTGCGGTTACTTTCCCCATGAATTCTTTAAGGTGGTGCGATGAGAGGGTGAGAGTGGGCACAGATGTGCGCTCACATGCATGTGCTCCCGAAACACACCAACGTGCCTGCACCCCTGTGATGGATGAAAGCAATTCCCCCCCAGTGGCCAAGGACAGCTTGAGCAAACAGACGAGCGTAATCAGCAGTTAAAGGTCATGTTAATTAAAAAGACAGGCTTCTACATCGCACCCGGTCACAGAGAAGATTATGCGGAAGACTTTATCTCAGTCCCTTTCGCAGCTCCCTATTTCAACATTGTGAGCTAAAGACAGCGGTAAGAATGACTGCTGCTCTGTGATGTTTGAGCTGGTTAATGAGCTCTTGAGCTATCTCGTATCTGTCACGCTCTATTAATGCAGTAGGTCATTGTATTCTTCATCTGTCTCTCTATCTTGTATGTACAGTATGCAGCACTGAATATTTCCACTGACTTTTCATCTACTGTAGTTATACCAGCAGCTGCACATTTAACAATTCAAAAGGACTAAATTTAATGTCCTTTTTTATAGTAAGTTCCTCTTCCTCCTTATTGTCTCGTTATTGGATCTATTAAAGGAAAGACTATTCAAGGGGAAAGGCAAGGATGGAATTAGGTACTAAAAGCACCAAAACCTTGTAAAATACCCATTTAATTTTCTGAACTCAGACTTCAGAAGCCTCATATTAAATTCTCCTGAAATCAGACTTGTTTGCATCAGGGCCTTTTGTCCTTCCTCACTTATATTAAAAACTCACTCAGTCCTGCGTCTTTAAGTTGAGACACATTAAAAGAAAATTGCTTGCATTCAGACTGCAGCCGAGATAGCATCAGCTGGGAAGCAAAAACACAAATAACTGATATTTTTATATAATTGTAAATAAATTCAAGCATCAAGGGGTTAATCTTTGCTCATTTTTACAACAACTCCCTTTTCTTAGGTATCAATTTGGACATTATTTGTACGCCTTACATATAGTATAAAATGCTACAGCTAGCAAATATTAGGCTTTGGTCCTAATATTTTAGTATAATTGCGGTTCTTTTTAAATGAATTTGAAAGCATTCTTAATTAAATACAAGGTCTCAACACGGCTTGGCTCCTGAATACATCACAAGATTACTAAATTCTTATTCTGAGGGACGTCCTCTACGAGCACATAAATGGGGACCACGTTCACATTTTAAATCCAGAGGTGATTGTGCTTTTTAGTGGCAGCTCTTAAACTTTGGAACCGTCTTTCTAAGTCCATCAGATTTGCTGTTCATACATCTTGCTGGTGTTTGTGTATGAACGTATGTGGGTACCCGGGTTGTAGTTACAGCATGTTTGTGTGTTTGTATATATATCTACAGCACGTATGCCTATTGTACTTATCATTATCATTATTATTACACTGGAGTCACATCAAGGTGGGATCACTCTATGGTCAGTATATAGAGAGGGGACACTGACTGGCACTGTACACAGTGGAATGTGAGTATTACTTTAAGTGTAAACCCACCCTTTAATGCACCGTATGACCTATTGTCCTACTAATGAGGGCAAACAACTATCACTGCTGACAGTGTTTTTGTTTTCTGAAACAGCAGTCTTACAGACGAACTAGCGTGGCTGTAGACTAAAGTTTTTCTCTTTTGTAAGTCTTCAAGCGGAATCCTGAAGAAATTGGGGACTCGCATGTTAAGTCTGTAGACATCATTGATTGGTCTGTCTGCGTTTCTGCACATACAACGGTGTGGTTGCTCTCTTGTGGGCGTGCGCTTGGCTGTATGATTATCTCGATGGGTTAGCAGTGAATAGCAGCTCCGTATCAGCAGAGCAGTGAAATCCCTCTACTTTGTGGGCCTGTTTTCATGTTGTTTTTTGCTCAGCGGGAAATGCAATATTGCCAGTGCCTTGGGCCACGAAGCTTCTAATGTAGTTACTATTGTCTTCTCTCCAACATCCACCCACATCTCTATATCGCTCCATCTCTTTCTGTCCTGGTTCATTCTTGTCTCCCAGGCTCCTTTCTTCTCTGTATACGATTAAAGTATAAGGACTCATCTCTTTATTTTACTTCCCCAGCCTCCATGTTTCCGTGGCTCCCACTCTCCAAATCATATTTTACTTTCTTGTTTTTTTGCTCTTCTGATTCGTGCAAAGTATGAAAGAACATGTCAACTAATGATTTTACAGTTCTTGACTCAAAGCTTATTGGATTGAAAGTCTAGCTGCTCAGCAGAGAAAGAGATCAAAAATAAAAAATGAAATCACATTTTGTCAAACAGCGGGGATGTTTGCTGAGTGAAGAAGAAGAAGAAGATTTAGGAGAGAGGTGAGACACACACAGAACTTGTTAGGGCTCATTTATAATACCAGCATCAGACTCAGACCATGTTCCCTGGGTCCAGGTCGCGGGGGAACAGTCTGAGTGGGGAGACCCAGATGCTCCTCTCCCCGGCCACTTCCACCAACTCCTCCGGGGGTCTGCCCTAGGGGTCTTCTCCTGGATGGGCATGCCTGAAACACCTCCCCAGGGACACGTCTGGAGACGTCACTACCCAAAGCTCATGACCATAAGTGAGAGCTGGAATGTAGACTGACTGGTTAATTGATAGCTTCACCTTCTGGCTCAGCTCTCTCTTCACGACAATGGACCAGTTTAGCATCCACGTCACTGTCGCTGCCGCTGCCCCAATCCATCTGTCAAACCGGTGACAAAGGGCAGCCCTGGCGGAGTTCAACCATGACTGGGAATGACTTACTGCCAGCAATGTGAACCAAGCTCTGGCTCTGGCAATACAGAGATAAAATGGCCTGCACCAATGAGCCATCTTCCCCATACCCCATCTCCCCCTTGTCCCCCTTGTTAGAAAAGGGGAACCGCCACCTCGGTCTGCCTCTCTGACGCACTATCCTTGATGTCCACACATCGTTGTAGAGGCCTGTCAGCCAGTACAGCCGTACAGCATCATTCACCCATGGTGCGCTGTTGCTAAGGCGTTGTTTAAAAGCCTCTGCGACCTTGATGCATTGTTGAGAGAGCCCAGCTTTGAGTCCTCCAGCTCAACCTCCTCCATATAATGCATGCTGGTGGAATTAAGCTGCTCATCAAAGTATTGCTTCCACTGCTCACTGAAACACGATGAGGTGTTGGTTCATGGAGGGGACTGTCTCTGTAATGCAAGTAAATACGCAGCCACACACAGTCCCTGTATACACACACATGCTTTTCCACACCATTCCAATCCCAATCACACATGCACACACGCCCATAAATCACAAGGTTAAGCATGCTCTAGCAGAAACAGTGGATCAGGATGAGCTGCTTCCTCGCTCCGTCTGCATCATGATTTGTTAATTTATGGCCTGAGCTCACCTGAGTAGTTAACGCACACACAAAAACACACAGAAAGATATGCCCTTCTACGGCATTACCACATCCATCCGTCTGGTCCCGCTGTATGGACCACCAGAGCGAGTGATAATTCAGGATGAGACTCAGGACTTAATACATGGAAAGGAGGAAAGCGAGGTCAGAGTTTAGCATTTTCATTCCTTTCTTATCCTCCAGGTGTTATCGAAGGGCATAGACCAGCAGAGCAAATGATGGTGGAGGCCAAAGGATGGAAAATGAGGGCAGCAGAGTTGGAGGGTGGACTGAATAAAGGGAATAGTAAAAGGGAAGTGAAAGGTGATCCCTATTAGGCCTCACACAGGAAGAGAGATACCAGTTCAAGTGAATTAGCTCAAAGGTTGAGATGGTAAGAGATGCAGGGGATTGCACAGAGACAGAGGAATCATCCTTCTCCCAGTATTAGCCAGAGGGGAAACAGAGTGTTGGGAGAGACACAGGGGAATACAGAGACAGTGAGAAAAAGGGGCCTCATTGGGTTCTGTAGGTGGAGAGAGACTCGCAAATCAACTTATGTCAAACTATAAACGGGGGCTTAAGGCATAAAGGACTGAGAGCTGGGATGGAAGAGGAATGGACTGAAATGCTTATCCCACGCTTTATGAGATGGAGATAAAATACTGCAGTAAAGGACAGAGAAGAAAGGTGGAGAGCGGCAATGTAATGTGTATGTGTGTGTCCTGTCTAAAAGACAACTGTTCCACAATGTTGGTGACCTTTCTGTAATGTTGCAGCCTCGGGTGCTGTCCGTGGTACTGAATCTGAGGCCATTAGGTCTGTAGTAATGTTTTATCTAAGAACTTTAAGAACTTTCGCCTAATCAGAACCTCAACAGAGGAAGACGTTTAGGAAGAGGTTTAGCTTAAGTCAAGGAGCCATTGTGGGGGCTCCAATTGGACTAGACAAACACTATGACAATTCTAGTTGTTTTTTATTGTCTTAAATCTTTCAAATAAAAGTATTTTCCTTTGTATTTTCCTAGTGAACTGACGACATTAAACAAAAACATTGTTATCCAGACTCTGAGTTAAATTTTGACTGGAGCACGCATCCATTCATTTTTCCAACTAAATCCCGACAAATTCACCCCAGAGAAACTAAATTCTGATGTGAATAAAAACATTCTAGTTTTCCTAAATATTTTATGTTGACATGGAACTATAGGTTTGTCAATAAGAGAAATAAAGAATACGAACTGTTAAAAAGATGATGATGATGATGATGATGAAGATGTTGGATGTTTTGGCTGGTACACTAGCACAAACATTTTACATCAGGCTAAGGCCTTTCATTAACCAAGGCTACAGAAACAAAGAGCTGCCTGCTCTGACCTGATCTGAAGTTAAACTTGCAGCAAACCTTCAGCATATACGAAGGTCCGTATGGGCACAAACCATTTCAGTTAAATGTTATTGTGGATATTTGCACACCCACGTCAATGAGAGCAGGCCGGTCTTTCAGAGGCAAACAGATTTTTGTGATATTAATAGTTCTCCATGTAGGAGGGAGAGCCAAAAGTTGTTGGGATGAAGGAATCTGTGATATTTGCTCTTGGAATGTCTAGGCATAAAAAGGAACAGAACGCAAATCATAAACAAGTCAACAAAGAAAGCATTTTAAATTCCTGCTCCAGTCATTTGTTTAACCCTTAAAACTTACTTTTTGTTTCCTAAAATTTGTATGTATATTTTTCCTTAACAAAAACTCTCTATGGCCTTTAAATCACTTGGATGTAATTCATTAAATTTTGTTTTTACAACGTTAAACTCCATCAGGATTGGTTCCTTGGGTTTTTAATACAGAAGACCTGGGCTGTCATAACGTGTTTTTTGGGACGTTCATATGTGGATTGCGTTCTCGTGATGCGTTCTCGGTGAGGGGTGCAGGACTGTAGGGTGTCCCAATTTCTAGTGTTGTTTTTGTCACCTCCCTCACCCCCTTAATGCACCCTGTCCGTAAGACTTCACTTCGCGTAAGGGTATTACCCAGAATCCTATTAGTGTCTTGACGTTTTGAGCAGCTAATCAATGTTAGCAATAACGAATAAATAAATTAACAGTTAAACTACTAGCAGAGTATAAAAGATTGTGTCACATCAGAGAACTAATTAGAGACGCACATTAGCCGTACTACCAGGTAAACTGAAATATAAAACAAATTTATAGGCGGCAATATTTGGTCAGCTCCTGAAAATACGCTGAAGATCATTTCTGATCGATTTTCAGCAGCAGTACAGCGAACAGCACGACTATGACCAGTGCCATGTTTTTGTCTAATAAGTGACGTGTACAAAACTGTCCCGATTCCACTCTTCACAGCTTCAGTCCCTTGCACACTCAGACCCCTAAAGTGCACTTTGAGGAAGCCTTTAGGGTGAAGTGTTGATACTGGGACAGGACCTGTCAGTAGTGATGGGTGAGGCTGTCGAGTACCATTGGTACTACTGTCACAGTCATGTTTCATCCATTGAAATTACTTAAGTCCTAGTCGAACCAGGTCGAGCTTGCTCTGATATGTGGTCAACGTACATAAACAACATTATATACTCACCACTGTCCCCAGTCTTTTTCAGCTTGTTTCCCAATTGCTCATGGCGATTGATGGATCGTTGCTGCTTGAAAACCTCCAGCGTCCCGGCTTTTCTCAGCCTCGTGGTTCTGGAAAAACTGGCTCCTCCTCCCCTCCACACGATTTCCTCTCATTATCAATTTGAACTACGCACTGATAAATAAAGATAGAGACATAGAGAAATATAACTTATTATATTATCGCTTATTAGTACTCGCATTAGTTCCTTTAAAATACTACATATTAAACAATGCCCTTTTCTTAATGGCTATTAAAATGATTGTGTTATTACCATTCATATCGTAGATTCTGACATATCTACAATTTTACTTTAACAGTCTCTTGCTTGATGGTAACAAGGAGAAACAGGTAGATTAAGACACAGTGAGAAAAGGCACAATAACAACAAAGCCAAAATAAGATAAAATCTGAGATCAGAAGCATCCATGTTGAAAGTCATCTTCTTTAAACTGTCACAGCACTGATCAGTTTTCATGACAGGCTTACTGCTGGCCAAAGTGTTCCTTATTATTCAGGGTTTAATGTGATTGTGAGCCATGCTCTTCACTCCCAAACAACAGACAGATCTTCACAACAGACTGTGGTGTGTGGCTTGATAAACTGCACTCTAAAATCATCCAGTTTTCTGCATGCTGTCTATTTCACTTCTTTAATATCGCTGCTGCAATAAAGCTGGTCGTAATCTAGAGGAGGCAGACTTGCCCCCAGTTTTGAAACACAGATAGATTGTAATGACAGCCGTGATTCACACTGCAGGAGAATAACAATCATCTTGATCCTCTTTCATACTCGTCTATATTGGGAGACAAAAGTGTAAAATGAAAATAAACAGCCTCGTTCTCTGTCTGATGCCAGCGTATGTTTGAAAATGGGACGTTTGGTTGGCTTCATGAGAACATTTTTCATGATACGACAAGATAATGTTTTTTTTTACTTCGAAGCACAAAGTGCTACAAAATTTTAATTGCATTTAAATTGTTATTGTCACACCAACCAACTGTCCTTTTTGAAGACACAAGAGGTTTACTGACAGAAACTAACTCAAGTGTTCTGCAGCTTTCCAGTATGACTAGGACATCTAAACATGGGGATCACTTAAAACATTTAAAGTTGTCCTATTGATTAATTTTTTATTTAAATGTTTTAAACCTACACGGAACACATGAGACGTTTATTACCATGTTACCGTGTTAGCAAAGTGTCTCATGTTCCAATTCACTCTCAATAAAAAGCAGAAGTTTGTAAAAGAAAAATGGATAAATAGCATTTATTAAAGAACTAAAGTCTCCCATTACCCAAACTTCCAGGTGGTATTGTAGCTGCAATTTTATGCAAACAAAATTTGCGGAGTCTTTATCCTTGAAAGTCAGTCTTGTTGCTTTGTCTTTCCAGCATCTCTGCCACTCCCTGCTCTTTTCTTCCAAGAATGCTCTGTATCTCATGAAAAATTGGATTTATTTGAGTTTTTAGGGGCTATATAGCATCAGGGCAATTAGCTTTTAGCATAACATTGAGAGCTGGTCTAGCAGGATAAAAAGATCAAATCTTGATCTAAATATTTTTCTTTTACTTCTTATTTTTGTTGTTTAACAAGCTTCACTGTCTAAATGCGCCATTTGTTGGTGAGTCAGAAGAATGCTACAGCGGTATTTTAGCCGAAACCGACGACCTGCAGCCGGAAAATAAATTAATGAAAGCAGTGAGAGTACAGTAATGTTGTGAAATGCAAAATAAAAACAGTTATTTGCAAAAACACTGCAGAGGGGAGTGTTGAGGTCTTTGTGGGTTTGTCACTACCAGTTTTCATATTATCATCCTTGACGATAGAGCAGCTCAGAGCGTGGCCCAAACTAAAAACTTGAGATACATATCAAATAAGTTTTTCTGAAATATGTTCCTGTCTGGTTTTGTGACGCTGATTTATGTTCAAGAGCTATTTTTTTTCCCGATAAGTTGTTTTTTTCCCCTTTTTTTAATCTGAGAAGATGCGCATCACGACGAATATCTCTAAGTCATGTTTTATCAGTACTCGTCTACTATGCTGCCTCCACACCAGATTTTTATATCTGCAGTATCAGCGTGCATGTAGAACCAGCCCGGAAGATGGCAATAAAAATAAAAAAAATTGAGTAATGTACATCAAATGTGTGAAACCTTTAATATTTGCCACTATTACGGTTTCGAAGTTGCTGGGTTTTTTTTTACACTTTTTTGCAACAAGGTAATTTTTCATAGGAAGGTGAGGCGCTGGATAAGGAGCAGGCCCTGTTCTGTGAGGTGATGCTAGCAAGAGAAAAACTCCCCTGGGCGAGATGTTGCTTCCCTGAACTATTTGTTCTCGGCAATATAGTTGTCTGCCTGCCTAGCGTCGCCATTTGTCACTGTCAGCTGCTGGTATCATGCCTCCGTTCACAGGGTGGTGGTGGTGGTGGGTGTGTATGGGAACTATGCTGCGCATTAGAGAGGGTGGGGAAATAAGAAGTGTCATTACAGGTGACAGCTTTGATATCTTTAGGGGTCAAGTCGGTTTACTTATCTGGACTCATGTTGTACATCCATGTGCATTACAAACAGTCAATTAAGAGTCCATAAGGAGGGTGTGGAAGCCTGTGGCTTTATGTCTACTGGCTGTTATGAAGAGCTGATTGAGTGCAATAACCAGAGTGGTCACTGGATTGCAGTAGGCCACAAAAGAAACCAGCAGATGTTATTACAGTTTCATGCACTGTTAGGTGAATCTTATCAGGCTCATATTGCTTTGCTCTTCATGTTTGGAACGTTCTAGGCTTTTCCGCCATTTCCAGTTACACAAACGCTGCAGTCTTGCACTTACTTGCAGGTCCAGGTGGCTGCAAACCAGCAACTTCTCTTACAGGGACACACAAGAGCCGCACTTTGTAAAACTATGACAATAAAAAAGAATAAAACAGCACAAAAACCTTTATTTAATATTTCACCGAGTTGAGAACAGTGAAAGGGTACAAAGCCTTTCTTCAAAGTCTGAGGCAGAGTGGCTTTTGGCTGATACTGTAGCAGGAGGAACCCACTTATTCCCTCTGAGCAGAGCACAAAGTTGATAACAAGAAAAAGGGCTTGGTAATGGCTAAGATCGCTCACTGGTGCCCCGATGATACGGACAGAGCCGTGGCCCCGGGACACAACCTAATGACTATAAAAGGGCTCGACTGTCTGTTCAAAATCAGCTTAGAGTGCATCCACGCTGACCTACAGGATCAGTCCAGCCTTAGTTCAATTTAAACATGCAGCACTAGAAGCAGCGCAGTGTTTTTATGGATGGATGGGGGGAACTTTCAGACCGTCTGACCATTTTCCAGATAAATGGATCACAACCCCCTGAAATGTCCTCATTCCACCTTGTTGCCTAGATGAGGTCTGGATGGGTTTGGACTTTGACATTTCTACTGGCTGTGGGTGCGCTTTAATTTAATATTGCTGAGCGCTCTGTGATTAATGACAGGTACTTAGCTGGCAGACTGGTCAATAAGCACACTGGTCCAGGAGCTTAGTTCACGGCTATGCTCCAACGGGTGAGAGAGATTTATTCCGACCGGCTGCGGCACCCAAAATCCGAGGCCGAGGAATAAATGAGGACGGTGAGTCAAACGGGCATACCAAACAACTCGTGTGCATGCATGGGGGAAATAAAACACATGAATAAATAACTCCTGACAAGATAACCTGCAAGTCAGAGCCATGATAGATTCAGCGCTGTATTCCCTGTGATGAGGCCCACCCACGGGGATGGACCCATGACTTTAAGGCGTATAGTCATTAATCAAACATCATACAAGCCCCATTCTCTCCTGGAGGCGTTCACACTGCTCTCCGTGCAGATGATTGAACACCCGTGATACCCCCAATACGAGTGGTTCTCAGTCGGAACACGACTAGAGCACCATGTAATCCCGTAATCTTCTTCTCAGCACAATTACCACAACACAAGCACACGGGCGAGTGATGGCGGGGGAGTGCGTGGGAATGATAAAAGTTTCCACCGCAAGGTCACGTTATGGCGCGTTCATCCTCCGGGCCGAGTTCACCGTTGCGCACTGCAGTGTGCGCTGCCCTGACATCTGTGTGGACTTAATGTTGCGAGTCTAATCCTGCTCACATCTCCGCGTCCGCCTGTTTGTTCCTCCGGGTCCGACTGTTACAATAGTGACCTCCAGCGTGCGCACAGAGAGCCGGAGCGCGTTGACAGCAATGTCACCTCCCGCAAACCAATCCTGCTGGCTTCAACTATTGAAATTCCTCCTCAGATACCGACGAGGGGCCCTACAACTCGAAATGTGAGAGAGATTCACTGATGCGCGCCGACGCGCAGTTAAACAAGCGCTCCTCCAGCTGGAGGCCGCGATAGTCCCAAATAAATGATCACCCATTTTCAATTAATATGCCACCTTATTTTACTCATCTGGTTTCCCATCCTCTAATTACCGTTCCCAGAACGCGCCGCGGCATTTATTTACTTATTTATTTATTTTCTGTAGGGGGGGGCGAGGAAAGACACGTGGTCGTTACAAACCTCTTCCAGGACGCGGCGGGGAGGCGGAGGTGGAGAGATGCGGGCGCAGTCGGGATGGGAGAGGACACGATGAGGAGGGAGCTGCTCTCTAACCATGGAAATTCTGCTGCTGAGCCTTTTGGAAATAAAGACTTAAAGCACTTTTGCGCCATCTCTCTCTCTCTCTCTCTCTCTCTTTTACCAAGACAGGGACTTGCATGCGGGACGTGGAAGATCGCAGGCGAGGAGGGAAGAAAGATGCAATTTGCTGTAGATTTCTGCGGTGAAATATGCCCCCAAGTCCTCGGCGGGTATTTCTGCGGATTAAATGCGCACGTTTCCAATTTCTAAAAGTCACACCTTGATTATAAAGCAAGCCTCCAGCATGGAATTCTTCAACAGCTCCAGCCTGGAGGACAGGACGGAGGCGGACAATATCTCGTCTAATTCCACCTCTCAGAGCCAGTACAGCCCGCTCGCGATCTGGGCTCTCGCCGCGCTTGTCAGCTTTCTGATTTTGTTTACAATAGTCGGGAACGTCTTGGTCGTCATCGCTGTTTTAACGAGCCGAGCGCTGAAACCACCCCAGAACCTCTTCCTCGTGTCCCTGGCCAGTGCGGACATCCTGGTGGCCACCCTGGTCATGCCCTTTTCTCTGGCAAACGAACTCATGGACTACTGGTTTTTTGGCAAGGTCTGGTGTGACATCTACCTGGCTCTGGACGTTTTGTTCTGCACCTCTTCTATCGTCCACCTGTGTGCCATTAGTTTGGACAGGTACTGGTCAGTGACACAGGCGGTAGAGTACAACTTAAAGAGAACCCCCAAGAGGCTTAAAGGGATGATTGTGGTGGTGTGGCTGATCTCGGCCGTCATCTCGTTCCCACCGCTGATATCAATGGACAGGAGCAGCAACGAGGCCAGTTCCCTGTGCAGGCTCAATGACGAAACCTGGTACATTCTCTATTCCAGTATCGGCTCATTCTTTGCCCCCTGTGTCATCATGATTCTGGTCTACATTCGGATCTACCAAGTGGCAAAGACCAGGACCAGAAGCATGTCAGAGAAGAAGAGGGATGTGGACTCGCCATTGGAGAATGGGGCCGAGGGTCATGGCAGAGGGTCATTAAAGTCCAACAGGGATGGAAGCGTGAAAGACGAGGAACGGGAGAACGGACACTGCCAAGAGCAGGCAGCGGGATCCTCTCTGCCGAATCAGCGGAAACATCCGCCGACGGACCACGACGATGACTTCGACGACAGCAGCTCATCGGACGAGAAACCTAAAAAGGGCTCCGGTTCCTCCAAACATCACCACGATGACAGGAAAGGCAGGAAATCCAGCCGGAAGAGCAGCACCGCCTCTAAATACTCGAGCAGGAAGTCACGTACCAGCTCCAAGTCTATGGAGCTGTTCTCATCTCGCCGCAAGCGCAGGAGCACCGTCAACCGGAAGAAGGTGTCCGCCGCTCGGGAGAAGCGCTTCACTTTTGTCCTCGCCGTTGTCATGGGCGTTTTCGTGGTGTGCTGGTTTCCGTTCTTCTTCTCCTACAGCTTGTACGGAAT
>KV751323.1:6446262-6494048 GCA_001698575.1 Mola mola | reverse complement strand
CTGTAACAGCTCTCTGAACCCGGTCATCTACACCATCTTCAACCAGGACTTCCGCAGAGCCTTCAAGAAGATCCTCTGTAAGTCATGGAAACGCTCTTTCTGAAAGATTCTGGCTTGGATAAGGCTGTGCTAGATGTTTGTTGGCCGGCCGACACAAATTTAACACGTTCTGAGCTGTGGGATGAATATTGACCTGATGGGACACTGTGCGGGGAGCTTTTTCACATCATTACTTTCAGGGATTGCACTAACAGATCGAAGGATTGAACTAATGTGCAAAAAAAGGGGGTTAAAGTAAGCCGTTCGATAGCATCCACAGAGGAGGCTTTTGTTCGACGCCATCCGACCTGCTTTTGGGACTTTCAGCTGGTTCCCCGTCCTGACTTCCACTCCCTTCTTTTACAATAAACTAACTAATAGCGGCCACTGTGATGCATGCACGCCTCAGTGGCCAAACATGCATGCGCTGCACACTTGGCAAAGGGTTTACAAAGACACACGACCTACAATGTGACCTCATTCACTGAATACAATGCGAAGGCCTTGACAATCTCCACACAGCCATAGTTCGTGACGTTCGGTGTCTTTCTCTGCAACCTGATCCGTTTTCTCAACCTTTCCAGTACACGGCAGTCACAACACGAAGACCAATGGGACAAAGGGGCTCCTCGCTTACTGTTTCAGTAGCAAGAAAATCTCAAAACGATTCATCCTTAAAAAGCAGAAAGTTACGTTTCTGCTTCGCTGTCTGTGTGTGGATCAGAAATGTTCAAAAAGGGGAAACTGATGTAGGAATGTTTCATTCACGATGTGTTGATTTGTTCTTGTTTGTTTCTTTTTGGAGACTCAGTCTGGATTCAGTGTCATGCACAGTCGAGTGGCATCACAGGCAAGCGGTTGTAAAATCTGTAGAATATAATATACTGCTGAGGCAAGCTGGCGTCTGAGGCTTACACTGTGTGTGTGTGTGTGTGTGTGTGTGTGAGAGGGGAAAAAAAAAAGGACTGAGTACATAATGTGAAATTTTGTTGTGATGAAGTGTGCCAGAGAGTTTACTGCATTGTAACCCACCTGCCAGCCAGTGATTGTGTGTGTGTGTGTGTGCGTGCTCTCTGAAACAGCCTCATTCTTTCTGACCAAGTGTCTTTCTATTCTCCTCCATCCTGTCACACGTCTCCTCTCTCCCACAGAACCACTTAGCCACCGTAAACTCTGTCACTCTGCGGTCATTGCTGGACCTCTCTCACACACACACACACACACACACGTATATGAACTCACGTAGTTATCAGATACACAGACATACTTATAAAGACTGTATTTTCATCTTTATATTTCAAGCATTTGTAGCCAGAAGGGCTAATGCTTTTATTCTTGTGTAAATAAGTGAAGAAATTACAGTATTATCGTGTGGTGCCTCATAAATCACACACATATATGAATATAAGGGAAGATGTGTCATTTGTATAATGAACAACGCTCTGAGAGATTTTCATGTTCCACCAAACTCTGTCCTTTTCTAAAAGACAAGTGTTTACTTCTCTGCTTTGAGCACATTCAAAAAGATCCAATAAAAGAGATTACTTCGAACTGTCATTCGGGAATCGCAAGAGTGCATGTTTGTTTATTTATTATTTACACTAACTCTGTCACCGGTGTAAGTCAGAGCGTTGTGT
The DNA here is from genome assembly GCA_001698575.1 of Mola mola. NCBI lineage: Eukaryota > Metazoa > Chordata > Actinopteri > Tetraodontiformes > Molidae > Mola > Mola mola. The sequence continues at coordinate 6,492,372 of KV751323.1, read as the reverse complement.
GTGACTAAGGTCTTCCTTTATGTGCCGTCATCTTAAGGTAGGCTCCATAGTGAGCTGTTATTTGGGGATCAAAGGCTGTGTTTAAAGGGGGGGAGCGATTCAACCAAAAATGAAATCAACAGTATTTCGTCTCAAATCCTCTGTAATAAATCAGACCTGAAACTTCAGCGTAATAATAAATGAATAATGTCAGCATTGAGTTGTTTTTAAAATACTGGAGGCTTCAAAGTCACAAGTTGGAACAAGAGCCAAATAATGGCAGTCGAAAGAGCTTGATGAGGAGAGAGTTCATGCTGAATGTAAAGATATCTCCGTTCTATGTGCTTGTCGAAGCCCCATCAGGCCCATAATGGAGGGTGGACTCTGGATATGCTGATGAGGAGGTGCTGGGTTAGAGGAGAGTGGCACTGACTCTGACCTGAAATGACAGCTGACGGTGGCAGGGAGGGGAACATATTTAAGGTTTGTCAGCAACACGATTGGCTGATTGCAGCAAAATCTATTAGGTTTTACTGACAGAGTTACCGCCCACTGTCAGCTGATTAAAGAGAGAGAGAGGAAGAATTGTCCATTATTGAGCATTAAGTGAATCATCCTGATTTAATTTACACTAAACTTCATTAATCTTAGCACACAAGACTACTGTAAAGCTAGGCTAAATAAAGGTACGATTTGATAGAAAAATGTAGTTTATTATATTAACTAGTGACCTTCCAGCTAAGAAGCCTGACTGCTCAGGACGTGACCTCAGCTGCAACAACTAGCACTTCATTTATAAAATATTCTTAGATTTACACTTAAATATAATCATGAGATAATTTCTGACCGCTTAAATTTGATTCAAAAAAGATTCTGGGCATAAAACTATATTGCTGAAGCAGGATATAAACATCATTTTTTAGAACGTGTGATACATAAATCTTAAATAAACTTGTAGTGGCAGCACCACCTTTTGATGTTCTCCCATAAAGTGTCAGCACAAATGAGGCTTTTATCAACAACTGACCAAAAATGAAAAAAAGACAAAACAACTTTTTAGGATATGAGATCAAAGTGATGATAGAGGAGACAGAAGCCAGACAAGGTTGGACTAGATACATTACAGAGTATCTCTCTTTTCTTTTTAATCGAGGTTTGTAATTGAGTCCTCTTTGGTTGGTTGTTGCAGCCTCTGATCTGGTGTAAAAATGTTGCAGACTTGCAAGAGCTTGAACATGCTAAAATTTGAACTTCTGTCAATGAGGCTAAAATGGGAAAATACTCCGCTTAACACGGTCCAGCTGCTTCGACGGGCTTAAAAAGTGAAACTTTACAGCGTGCACGGGGTCACATCAAAGTCAGAATCAAAATCACAACAAACTCTTGCGTCGAATGGAATTTTTGCTTCCAGCCTTTCAGGTCAAGTGATTCAGAAATTGCCAGCACAGTTTGATTTTGGTTGACCTAATTTGTGGGCTATTATCTGAGTTATTTGAATGATGCTCGTGTTCAGAGAGCAGAGGCCCTGTAGCCAGTCGTAGGTGTAAACATCATCGCGCCTTTGCTACTGGTGAATCATTTAGTATGTATTCTACAGATGTAACTTGTGTACTAACCGCTTTGTGTTGGTGCATTGCGTAGCGCGTGAGAACGCTCTCACACAAAGCCCAGTGGGTGGTTAGGAGCGCACTGTATGGTTGCATTAAATTAAATCCATCGCCCTGGTTTCATTTTTGTTTATCATATGACTTCTCCATCTGTGTTCTCCTGAGAAGCATATAGGGGTGATATAATACAAAAAAATCCCTTTGTCATTCTGAAAACAAAAATAGTTTCTCTCCTGTACCGGGTATGAATGAGACCTCTGGCCGATACATAAGATGGGGTCAACTGCAACGGCTTTTACCAATGGGTTGTGTGTGTAATAGTGCATGTGTGTGCTGGGAAACGCTACTCAGCAGAGACCCTCCAGTCCAATCAGAGGTCAGACTGGTGCGAGAGTTTACCAGGAAGCCCGGACCCAGACGAGGTACATAACACAGCCTGCCACTCTCTGTCCGCCTCATGCTTATTTATCTATCCCCTGAAAGTTGACCAGAGTCGCCTCCATGACCAAGCAGCAGGGATTGTGTCATCTCAGCCCCTCCCATGTCAACATGTTTATGGCTTGCTGTGTCAGCGGGTCACATCCTCGAACTGCTGGCAGTTTGCTCCCGTGCTGCTGCAGATCTGAGGAGGCAGAAGCCCATCAAATGACCCAGAAATGTGCACAGATGGAGATGGATTTGGCGCTTTCTTGCCCCATGCTCCCTTTAAACTGGGCCCTTTGAAGATGCTCCGGGCCTCGAGAGGGAAAAAGGAACAAAATATTTTGTTTTCTCCACCAACAGCACGTATATCATTTCAATTCATCTCATCCATCTAAGCAGGTTGTTTCATCTACAAGCCAAATAGACCTCTTACTGAACTATTTTGACCACTCATTCAACAACAAATGATAAAGGGGATAAACTGTATATTCATGAACGGAGCTTGGCAACAGAATCATTCCATAAATCTTTGAAATCCTTAATTGTGAAGCCTTTCACGACCATGATGTTTTCAACTCAGCCTGACCTCCGTTTCCCCCACTCTTCCCTGCCTCCCTTACATATGCCATCACTAATTTTACCAGATCTGCATGAGGGTAATGGGTAGGAAGTGGCAAATCAGAGGAGGCCAGATTGTAAAGTGCTTTTTGTGTTTGTTTTACGTACTCGTGAGGCTCCAAAGGCTTTAAATTCACTGACACATGATTTTAAATGCGACAGAGGAGCTTTTACTTAAACAGAGTGTATTGTTTTCTGGGGGTGGATCTGTGGATAATAAATTACCACTGTCACTCTGACTATCTCTGCCCCTTGTTATTCTCTTTCCTTTAATGCCTCCTCCACAAACTTCTGTGCAATTCTGTACAACATATACTTATATCTCTTCCTCCTCTTGAATTTTGTATTTTTTCATCTGGTGCAGTGTTCATGAATCAAAACCGTTGTATACTGTTGCATCTAACATTTAATCCAACTCGCAGATTCTGTTGCCTGTAATAAACTCCCGACATCAAAGGAACAGTTTGAGACTCTTCATTCCCAGATGGGGAGACTGATACTATAATGCCTCTGCAAAAGTGTGGAACTGGAGTCAGGAGGCGGTTAGCTTAGATAAAGTTTCTGAAAAAGCTTACCTTGCTTTTTCCAGTATCATATCATCGGGTGGTTAAAGACTGCCACCAAACACCTCAGAACTTTGTTTGATCTGGAGGATGAGAGTAGTGTGAACTGTTTTCCAGGACTATTGTCATCATTTGTCAGTAACAGTCCTTGGTCACGTAGGTCACGTAACTTTAAAACTAAAGCTAGTTATTCTTACAATATTGTTTTTAAAAGCAAATGAGATCAACTCTGGTAACTTGCAGGATTTACAGGTACTTGTAGATGTTTTTCTGAAAGCCAGAGAAGCAGTTTTCCACTACAGCCAGCTTTATGTCAAGCTAGGCCTCAGCTATTAACACCATATGCCAGAATGGCAATAGGCAAATTTATTAATTATCATTATTATTTACTCAAATTTTTTTTATTATAACTTGATTTACACAAGTCATCCAGTCATCCTCATTGAACAGTGGGAATAGTAGAATATCTGTGGAGAGTTTACACTCGCAAATATCCCACTGAAAAAAATTCTTAATGCAACTCGGTGGTTACTTTACTGCCTTTATCACAGCAAAAAAATAGTACATTTTTGGGAAATATGCTTCATTCTTCTTCATTATTTTAATGGTGAGTGTTAGTTGATAATAATATAATTCTCATCCAGTAATTATACATTAAGCTAGTGCCAAAAGACCTTAGAGTTTACCTTAAAAAGTGGAAAACCTCTGTCTAAAAAGTTCAAGAACACGTTCTGCTAGAAGCGCCTGTAAAGTTCCAGGGCATCAAATACCACCACTTTGTCACATTCCTCACCGTCTCATCCTGACGCAGAAAGCCTTGTGGCCTGAGGGTTTGGAATGTCACACGTAGACGGGTGCCTCGTGCATATGTATGGCACGGCGAGGGGCATAAAAACTTTCACTGATGATTGATGACCTAGGATGTTGAAAGTGCTGATACAGTCATGGAGAGTTCATAAATCTTGAGCTTGGATCGCAACAGATCCAGTATGCAACTTCCAATAAAAACACAATTTGTTATCATTACATGTCAAAATATAATACGTTAATGAGCTTTATTTTCTATATTTGCCCTCTGGATTGAGCCAGGGTAAGCTCTCTAGCCATGCTTCCAGTCTTTATGCTAAGCTAAATGACCCTTGGCTATAGGTCCAGTTAACAGGCAGATAAGAGATTGATATTGATCTTTTCATCTACCCTTGGCAAGGGATCAATCAGGTTTAATTTCTAAAATGTCTCTTTATTCAGACACACCCACTGCAGTCCACTGATTGGCCGACATAATCGTCACCTTCTTGCAAGGATTTCTTTCTGCCAGTGGCACGCCGGATGTCCTCCGTTGTTTCCCTTGTTTGTTATAGTTTCTATCGTCAACTTTATTAGAGGGATGCACTGTGTCACGTTTCTGTGATGTTAGGCTACTTGCGTATCCGTTGGGGTCGGCCTACCCTGTCGGCCAGGTACTGGTACGATCACCAGTGGAAACGCACCCCTGCGATTACTGTACCCTTCCCGAGTGTGCCGTACCGGACTGAACTGAACTGAACCGTATGGCTTGGTGGAGACTTAATACACCCCCATACCATCCCAGATGCTGGTTTTTAAAATGTGCACTGATAACATGATGGAAAGTCCCTCTTCTCTATAGCCTGGAGGCTGCAGCATCTATAATTTCCAAACAGAGTTTACAATTATAACTCCCTCAAACATAAGCCATGTTACTAGTTTGCGTCAGTCCATCTTAAATGAGCTTTGGCGAGATAGATGGCAGTGTTTCTACACCTGGTTTATAAATGGTTTTCTCAGTGCCTGATTTGCATGAGTTTAATCTTGAATTTGTGGATACAGCAATGAACTGTGTTCACAGACGACTTTTTTTGGAAATGTTCACTAACTCATGCAGTGATGTCCACTACAGAATCGTGTCTGTTATTTAACGCAGTGCTGTTTGAGAATTGAAGATCAGGGCAATCCAGTGGCTTTGTCTTTGGTTTTTTTTTTAATTGAAGTGCGTTGCTGAAATTTCTCATTCTGACATTTGATATGTTCTCTTGGTGCTGTTTTCAATTAAATATGGGGTTTCAATGTTTAAAAAAACCATCACATTCTGTTATTTTTTTTTTTACATTTACATCACAAATTCTTTCACTGTTTTTATTGTTATTTTTACTAATGTCGTCATTACAATATCCATATGCACAGTATCTGATTTCCTTTTTTCCTAGTGAAATCAATAAGCTTACACTTCTATACACACCATGTGTGTTCTTAATTTTAAAAAGCAAGAGCAAAATTTTTCTATTTTTTTCTTTTTATCTCACCTTGTAATCATTTTTTATTTATTTTTCTATGTCTACTTCTTTGGCACTGCTGTAATGTGGAACTTCCCAGTGTGTCATTAATCAAAGCTGTAACTTTTCATGCTGTGAAGCAATTCCTCCACAAGCTGTTTTTGTTCACCCGTGGACAGCGACACAGTTGAAAAGACTTCAGTGCAGATGTATTCTAAAGATGTGACAGTAAATTAAAACTCCAGCAGCCACCTTTCTTTTTCTATTGTCTACCATATTGAGTTCTGTAGCGAAGGATAAAGGGTTGTGTAACGGATTTATTCAAATGCCAGGTTCATGCCTAAAAGCAAAGAGCGATATGTAATTTGTCATGCATTCTATCCGTGTTGCTGCCGTGTTTCAACACTGGTGGATGGCAGGTAAATACAAATGAGACGCTCCAAGAGCATTTGATTGATAAAATGGAATGTCCAGAAAGCGTTATATTTCAGCAGTGAGAAGATAAGTCAAAGGTTGGATGCGAAGCGCAAGTGAATCATTTGCAGGGCGAAATGAATTATCTAGTCAATCACTGCATTTTTTATTTTTTTTTTCAGGGCTCTCCGCACCTTTTCTCTCCTCCCGGCAAGAATGGAGAGGCGGACGACTCATCTCTCACCCATAACATCTGCCATCAGTCTCACAGTTCTCATACCATCTCAAGCTCTGTCTTTCACCCTTTTTCTTTCTCTTCCGTTATCAATCTAACCCTTATCCTCAGTCAGACAGCAGCCATCCGTTCTGTGTGCTTCTCCAATCTACGGTAGAGCACCAGCTGAATACACACATACAGGCTGGAGTGAACACATCTCCAGTTCCTATTGTAGTTTTAGTACAATGGTGATGTTTTTTTTTTTTTTTAATTGCTCTAATAAAGTGCAGTTTTAAAGGGATTTAATCACTTTAATTCAAGGGAAAAGAGTTTCTGTGTCTCTGTGGACTGCATTTTAACTGTACAGTTACTGATTGGTATTTCACGAGGAAATAACACCCTCTACTTTCCAGCCATGTTGACATGCGGTCAGCATTGATTGCTTTTCCTCCTACTATTTACAGAATCCCTAGCTGCTCCTCATGCACAGCCTCGAACAAGCCTTTAACGGCCTTAACAACCTTAAAGTTACCTGTAGTATTTATTCAAAACATTGTTTGAAACTAAATGAAGGTGTAGAGGAAGAAGTATAGCTACTCAATCTAAACGTGGTACATTGGCAAAGAGTGGAGAGACTGATGGAGGAAGTGAACGAGTGGCAATCATTTATTTACAGCTCCAAATATTGCTTCACTTTGTTTATTTGTTTCAGCCTGAAAAGACGGAGCAGCCATGGCAGCAGCTATAGTCACAGTGTTGCATCTAGCTTTTAGTTAATTGCCAAGCATGCCAATGTCCAAAATATATCTTTAACATGTTTGCCATCTTGGCTGTAACATCTGCCAGTTATCAGACAAAAAGGGCAGTTGCTGCTTATAATGTTATCACTTTTGCAAGCATTTGATTATTAAACCAAAGCTAAGGGGAACAGGCAAAGGATTTTTGTACCCAATTTCATTGCAGTGCATCTGTTTCACCCAAAAATGTGAACTTTCACAACCAAATTGAATAGACTCTATGTAAAACTTCTGGACCCATCAATCAAACAAAAGGCAGACAAACAGATATTCCATCTACACAGCCATGCTACTGGCATGCTTACGAAAACAATTGAATTCGGACAGTTTATCTGTCCTTCTCAAGGACACATTTCTCATTTAGACAAAAGCTGTGTATAAAGCTACAGCATCTTTGTCCAAAGACATGGGTTTTATTATGGGCTGCTCATAGGTCTATATTTCATGTCACTAATGTATTTAGAAAATGTCTTTCTCGTGCTCTGGTGTCTGGTTAAAATGCCGCCCATCTAGCGGCTGAACACCCCCAGGGTCAGTAGTTCATTCCCCATCCCTGCTTTCTATTTCACTCTGTTCATCAATCTCATCCTCCTCCGACACCATCGCTCTCTGTCAGTGAAACAAAATGAAAAAAATACTTACATTTCCTCAAATATTGCAAACCTTTGGAAAGTTGTCAATAGAGATCATGCAGGTTCAGTGATTTGAAGGAAGATGAATTATGACACAAATTAGAATAAGAGTTGATGTAATGACTTGTCCCTGGTGGGTGCAATTTGTAAAATATTGCCAGGAATTGAAGGTAAATATAAGAGGGAACATAACACCAGGTACCACTGCAATATTGTCTGCTATTTGGGGTGTATTTTTATCTTTGGTTGAAGCTATAGCAACTGTCAACGCACTTTATGTTGCAGGTAGTGGCGCTTCTACGGCACTCCTACACTGCAGTCAGTCTAGATCGCGACCTTGTATCACAGGTCGACTCACCATGGCCAACTGAGCACCATAGCCAGAACATGACAAGAAACTGAACTGGGAATAGATGCAGCCTCTGAGACCAGTGGCGGTCAGTTTGACAGAAGGGGATAGGAGAGCAGAGGTGAGGTACAGTGGCTCAGACAAAGACTTCAGAAATGACAGGATGCAGCAGGTGGGATCCACTAAGAATCCTTGTGAGAGCAAACTCTCTCCACTCTATTATGCAAACATGCTTAGAGGCTCACAATGCCTACATCATCAGCAACAAAGTAATCAAAGAGGGCTTTACAAAAATATAAAAGGATTTATTCAAATTAAAACTAGCTCCATCCTGTTAAAAAAGAGACAAGTCATGCTCACTTCTTTTGCTGCTTGTACTGAAAATGGAAAATGTGTTTGCAGAAAATTCTCCTGCTATCTGCTACGGTAAAAAGCTATGAAATCCATTTGATTCGATCTGTAGCAGAGAAACATCATAAGTCTTTCATTTTTAATCACCAAAACAAGCAGATCGGGTATAAATTTGCTGGTACAAGTAATGTATGTTTTTTCAAATGTAAAGGCAGTGTAAGGCTGGTTTACGGTAGCCTTAACTCGTTATAGCTCTTCTCCAGGGCTGTGGGCTGACGGTTACCAACATTCAGCGAGGTGACAGTCACTTACAATTTATTTATATCACTCCGCGATCTCAATACTTAATCCTAAAGGGGAGGTGCACACATCACAGAGTCTACTCAAAAATTAAGAAGGAAGCGTACCAAATAATGAATACTAAAATTAAATTAAATCAAAATAAGGTTATAAAAACAAATTAAATTCTATCTTCACAAAAATAAATATCATCTTACAATATTATAAGAAAACAGTCTCTAATGGTGTTGTTTGGAACATTGTGTTTCCATTCACCGACTTGCAGTACTGACTGGGTTCCTCAAACATATCACTTCAGTTTGACTTATGCATTTGTGGCTAATCAATTAAGCATAAATGATCATGTCTGATGATCATTTATGCTTAATTGTGATTACTGCTTAACATTACCAGAAGACTTTTCATCTCAGGCCATCCTGGACAGGCGTGTCTGAAAACACATACCTCATCCTCTTTTTAAGCCATGTTGCCCCACAAAGCACGGCATTATGTATGCAAAACAGACTACATGAAAAATGTAATAATGAAATAAATCATGAATATTACACAGGAAGAGTGTATTGAGTGAATAACAATCGCCTCATTGCCGTTGCCCTTTCCACTTAAGTGAAGGAAGTCGGGTTGAGTCCACCGAGGGAGCAGAAGTTGGTGAAGCAGGCGCAACAAAGTTAAAAAGATGGGATGGGGTCATCATGATGTCAGCCTGATATGTCACATTTCTTCACCCTGGAGTTTTCACGGTTGGGGAAATCACAATGTGAGTATAATTTTCTGTGTCATGATTTTTATATTAGCATTTTATAGCCTTGTATGAGTGCATCAGGGCAGCCAGATGCATATCTATATAAAATTCAGCAGGTCAGGGTGCCAGGAACAAAGATTAAAGTAACAATTTATGTAGTCATTATTATGTTTTAATGTGTATATAAACACCTGAAACGAAAAATCTGTGAGTTTTTGTTAACCTGATTAGCCTTTTATGTCTACAGAAGATGTGAGCTAGGTTTGTGGCTGTATTTTAGTGGAACAATACCTAAATAATCTGCATCAATATGTAAAGGACTGTAGTTTCATTGCTGCTTCACCAACTCCTGCACCCTCAGTGGGCACAGTATATAATCGTATATCCTCTTCCTGATACAATCTTGGAATAAGAAAGTTATGGTTTGACTTAAAAATAGTTTGGCTCCAAGCAGAAATCAAAGTGATCTCTGATTACAGTATCTTTTTATAACAGATACTTGCATGATTACCTTTTATTCTTAACTCACACAATAAAACAATAACTTTAATCACCTCATACAAGATCATTTCCTAAACATAACCAAGCATCACAGGCAAGTTTTGTGCCTATAAACCTAACCAAACTGCAGCCATCTCCATTCTTTCAGCTATTCATGCTTTCAGGTATTCATGTTGATGTAGCTCAATGGAACAGGTCATCTCCCACTATCCATTGCCACTAAACTCTAACTCTTCTATCCTCATCTGTGCTAGACAAAAGGTGTTCAGTTGGTTGAACTCTTGGTTGAACAAACCCATGCAAATTGAAGCAGATGTTAGCCCTGTTTACCATGAAACAGAAATGAAACGATATGGTATACATACCCCTGAGAGCAGTGTGATGGTGATGTATCTTCCTCTGCTTTCTTTTTTAAAGGGGGCTAAAACAGCTAACTTTAACATTAATTGACACATCTAAATATTTAATAGTAATAAATAATCACTTTACAGTTGTATTACTGTGCCTCTATCATTGAGATGAACTCTAATTGATAAACTCTAAAGTTCAATACATTTACACAGAAAAAGAATCTAATAGAGTGCGATCAATATATGCTTTGCCATTTATCTCTTTTCATTAGCGATGCTTTGCAGGTTCATCCCTCTTTGTTTCATGGGAGTCAGAGTGTTTGCACATAGCGGCGAATCATTAAGTTCAGCAATCTGCTCTTATTAGCCTGTTAATCTCCCCAATTAATTTGACTCTTGGGTACACAGCAGTATATAGGCAGCCTCTTTTGGAACTGGTTGTACACACGTGCAAGTGTGCACACTTTCGCTGACATGGCTGCAAGTGCACACAAAGCCTGCAGAGACAAAATCTCTACATTCATAGCGACAAACATTTTCCCCTTGTGTGTCTATACTCTCAATGCAAATCTTTAGATTACTTGAAATAGCTCAAGGATGGAGACAAGAACCAGAACAAAAACTTTACAGCTGAATCGGAAGTCTTTAGAGACACCTTTGATTCAGATTGTTTGGTTCGGTATATTGTCAACTATCAGATGAACTGCTAAGAAATTTTATACAACAGTCACTTGAAGAGCAACTGTAATAACTTTAGTTATCGCTTGATTTTCCACATGTCAACAACTACTGGATTGATGATTCTTTTCTCCTCCTGTATGAATTAGTGGTAATTAGCAAGTGTTAGCATGCCAATGCATTAGACTAAGAGTGTTAACAGAGAAGAAAATATTAAGCCTGTTGCTAAACATCAGCATGCTGACATGTGTGTTTAACACGGTAAGACATTGATTGACAGGTATTAGTGATGATCCTGGAATTAACTGCTGGAGAAAAAAAATTGAATGTTAAAGGAGTCTTAAAGACGAGACATCTGCAGGGTCCTAATTATCTCCAAGCATTTGTGGTGTGTGTGACATCATTGTTATTGATGACATCACGCCCACTTTACTGACTACGAAAAGCTTTAGAAGCACGGCAATGACTATTTATGTGCCGAAGAGATACACAAAAGAGGAAGTGGAAGAGAAAGAAAAGGAGAAGAAGTGGAAGCTGTAATAAATACGATGAAGTGCTGATTTAACTGTGGACGGAGTTGTTAAAATTTGGAGTAAACAAGCTGTTTAAATAAATCCATCAATCATGGATGTCAGCATGGAACTGAGTGGAAGCAAATATGTAAATTAGCATGAAAGTGCAGACTATTTGATCAGGTGCCATTGGAGACATGGGAAGGTAATAGAAATACATATATTTTCTTCTACGCAGGGTGTGTAGGACATGTCTGCAACCTGTTTAGCTTAAGTGTTCTACTACTCTGACCTTCGGACAAAAATTGAAACATAATGCCCACTTTTCACTTCTCCGCTCATCTCTGACAGTCTACGCACTTCCCGTCTCTCATCTTGACACTTTGCCTGCCTGATCTCGCACAGAAATCGTTTCCATTTCATTCATTCGTTTTCCTCTGACAACACCGAGGCAGAGCTCACCTTGAGAACTGCCAGAATGAGGCACAAAAAAACGACTCCAGTGTCTGTGCGAATTACGCAAAATGAAGAGGAATTGCAGTGCAAAATTTGGTGCGAACTTCTTCCCGTGAGTGTTGAGCTGGTATTCACAGGTTGGTGAATTAGAGCTGCGAGAAAACCTCAAGCCACAAAGTGTTCCATGCTCCAGCCCCCTCCCTCCTTTTTAGCACTCTCTAAGGATTATACAAAATAATCCTGAAGCTGAAGGCGCCTGTGATGGCACAACCATTTCATGAGATCTTGCCTCGCGCAGCCTTCTGATGGAAAAAGCCTGTCGACTGAGCCACAGGTGGTCCCACTGTGGCTGATCTGCATGGTTTCCAGTAAAATGTGGTGTATAATCCTGCATCGCAAGATGCCTGTGCTGCCCCTGAAGAACAAGACAAGAGATAATGGAATATTAATGGAACCTGGCTGTTTGTCTGAGCATGTTAGTGGTCCATCCATCCCATGTACAGCCCACACTTTGGTGACAGATGCACAGAGACAGCTCACACATATTTTCAGCAATTTTCTTTAAGCTTTCTTGTATGAGTTGATGGTGCCTGGCTACATCACCCATGGAAGTGGAAATCTCCAAAGATATAAAAACAAGCAATGAGGCTGAACAATGAATGCACATATCATATGTGTAAGATAGCTCGAAGGAAAATATGGTTTGTCCATTAGAAGATCTGACTCTGTCGATCAATATTTCCTGTCAGCTGCACAGTCCCACATCAACACGGAGCCAAGGGGCAATGCTTCTATCTGGTGTTTCTTTCATGAAGATAATGTTTTCTCCATCTGCAGTGGTGAGCTATAAGGTATGTAGCTTGCCAAATTAAATCATTCAGTTGACCAGCTTCTGCTGCAAACACAGGGGAGCTGTGATAGTGGAAGTTGGTTTGTAGGGTACAGGAAAATAAAAGGATTCTGGTCCTGTGGAAGGAATCAGAGAAAGAGGAAGAATAACATGAAAACGCAAATGCCGACAGTGAAGTTTACAGGAGATAAAAGGGCAGAAATGACAGTTGGACGTAAAGAGAGGAAAGTAAAGAAAGCTGGTATCTTACTGTTGCCTTGAGGCTCTTTGTTCAAATTGTTTGTTTTTTTTTCTTAACCTTGAGGCTTAGAGAGATCCACCTGCTGCAACATTTCAACTCCAAGTTCGACCAGTAACACAACATTGACGGAAATAAAAGAAGTAAAAGAAAACCGAACTAATCGTCACCCAAGTTGCAGCCTTTCCCCAAATGGGATGTAATACTGCAGGCTGACGAACTACAGTGGATTTTCATGGCTTCTAGTGTTTAACATAATTATTTTTTCTTAAACAAAAACACATTTCAAAATGTGAAAACAAAACAAAACACTGACATCAGATCAGTCAGATGACCAACTGGTCTCAGCCTGCAAATACTGTGAAATAAATGACTGCGCATAGACCAAAGTGAATGTTTATCGGTTTGTGTTTTTCTGTGTACAAATGGAGTCTCTAAGACCACAGCTTTCTCTTTTTCTGTTGTTTTAGTGCAACATTACGGGTTGACACATGGCGGGCTATGAATATAGGCCCAGAGAGAAGCATTTTTCTCTTTGCACATGGGGAAAAACAGTTGCCCTGGAAACAGACAACGAATCAGGCTCAGAGGAAAGAAATAATCTGGCCCTCATGCAATAAAGACAACACATAACACAGTTCAAAATGTGTTCAAACAGCTATTAAACACAGCAAACTGCACAAAGTGTCTGCGCATTAACAGTTCAAATGGGATTTTTGTTCTGTATGGAGTACATAACAAATATATTTTGAAAGGAAAAGTAACACAACTGTCACAACAGCTGCTGCTATCAAACATACAGAAACTTGTCAGTTGATTCTGTTCGTCTCTTCAGCTTTGCTGGCAATTTTAGCCTCTTTAGGGTAATTGTTTATCCATCCATCTATTGTCTACTGCTTATCCTGTTAAGTGTCGTGGGGAGGGGCAGGGGGTTAGTCCAATTAAACCATCCACACGTACAGTCTCACCTACAGGCAATTTAGAGTAGCCAATTAGCCTAAACCCCTGTTTGCATGTTTTTGGACTGTGGGATGAAGCCGGAGCAACTGGAGTGAACCCACGCAGACACATGGAGAACATGAAAACTCCACACAGAAAAACCCTGGAATCAAATCCAGGACCTTCTTGCTTTATAGCAACAGTGCTAACCACTACACCGCTGTGCCGCCGACCTAATTATCTATCTTTTGTAATATGATCTGATATCATTACCTGATAGAACATTATTTTTCATTTTCTGTTTATTATGTGTAATTGTGTGTGTTATTTAACGTTAACTGAAATTTGTTTGGCCACGATAGTGTTATTGCAAAAAATCTGGCATTGTGGCTGCACTAATCATTAATAATTTGGCACTGGGTAAAAAAATTAGCGGTATCTAATGGTGAAATGATAGAATGCAAGCATCAGAGCACTGCCACGCTGCCCCATCCACCTTAAAGGTTTGTTTTTGCTCTCTCAGCTGCCATGGTAACATGGCAGCACAAGATGGTGCCAGTAGTGGAAAGGAGACCCGCTCCCATGTAACGATAGACTGATTATTTTATGAATGCATAAACACTACGGTTTTTGATTCAAAGTGATTACAAGCTATTTTTAACATAGAAAACAGATACTCCTAATCTCTACACACTGGACCTCAAAGAAGCACATTCTAACGTAAAGAAACATTAAGATCCATCATTAACTCCACTGACATGTTTTACATTTCTGTGGAATCTGTAAGTCTTTTAAGCTTTAAAACTTTTTTCAAAAATGTGTTTCTTCTACCACAATAAACACGAAGCACTACGCACTTTTTTTTAATGATCGGTCAACATGTTATCTCTGTTGGAAATTTCTCACAAAAATAATGACATATTGAAAAATTTAGATTGTATCAGAGACCTACATACTCATGTAAACATGAATTAAGTTCCCTCTTGTTGTGTCTTTGGAGGTAATTAGAGGAAAGGTGTCAATAGCTACTATGTATCAAGATTTTATAGGCTCAAGGTGAGTTATAGAAAATGTATGTTGCAGAACTTTAAATCACTACACTTGTGATACTCCTTGAATTAAAGCTGAAAGTCATTACTTTAGTCACATCCTGATTGCTTAATTTCAATCCATTGTTTTGGCGTACAAAAGCAAAATAAGATGTCTCACTGTCCAAATACTTATGGACCTAACATACCGTGCTAATAAATGTAATAACTAGCTAGTTTCTATGGAAACACAAACTCAATTGCTGTGACACTAAATACAATATTTTCTGCTTAGATCTTCCATACAATTCAGAGAAGAAACTCATTATCTCCTGATAATCTTCTTTGCTTCAACTGACTGATGTTCTTATGTGGAGTGCATAATACTAAAGAAACAATTAACTCGAACATGAAAATATTTTCATTATGCACTCACCCATAATTGCCTGTGGAAAGTCCAGTAAAAATTCTTTATCCACCAAATTTGTGTAGCTTTACAGCAAATTAACAACAAATGCTATGGTGGCATGGGTATACCTTCTGTTTTAAAGTGGACAGAATAGGTCTCATTTTTGGATGATACACTTCACCTGCTGTCTATACAGTGTCTTTGAAACCTACGTTCAAAGAGTGTGTTGTTGGCAAGACAATTGCCAAGGGTGGCTCAGTGCTAATAAGCCAAGGAACAGTATAACTTTGGACCAGGAGTGCTATTGATCTCCTCACTTGGAGAGCTGAAGAGGGGAGAAGGACACTTTACCTCTCCTGGACAAGGAAAATAATTGGGTGAACTGACCTTGTGGCGGTGTAGGAGAAAAGAGGAGGCAGAGCCAGAAACAGATGAAGAGGTGAGAAAGTGAAAGAGATACTGAAAGAATGTCAGACAGAAAGATGGGATTTGATTCACAAGTTGTTAACCCTATACGCCTCGGAATTCATCCTGATACTTCCCTGAGCACCCAACTCATTAATAAACACAAGGGACCCAATTCCTGTAGCAGCCATGCATGCCCATATCATTGCATTGCCCCCACCATGTATGACCCATATGTTGGTACACTTCAGATAACAGTCCCAGAACTGGGCAGGCTTTTTTGTTTGTTTTGTTGTTTGTTTTCTAAAGCAAATTCAAATCTCATTCAATGGTCTTAATTATCAGTGGTTTGCAAGTTGCTGTATATTATCTGAGTTTACATTTATGAAGGCGTCTCTTCATTGCAGACTTTGACAAAGACACGTCTACTTCTTCAAATGGGGTCTCGACTTGGCTGGATGTTCTGAGTCTTCCAGACCTTTTGACGTTGCTGAGCTTGTCAGTGGATTCCGTCTGTTTTAGAATTGTGGATTTGGTCACATGTGGTAATGTTTTTTTCTATCTCTCTGGTTTATTTTAAATTTTTAAGTCGGGGCTAATTGACTTACACCAATACCTCTTTGGATTTCATATTGAGAGTTCCTCTGTGCTAAAGGCAGATTTTACACATCCCACCAGCTCCTGATCCTATATCTGCTTAATTTGTCATGAAATTATGAGGAAATAGAATACAGCTAGCAATGAAATGGCTTGCCAGTGAATTGCGCAATTACTTTTACGCCTCTGAAAAAGGGGAGATGTGTAAAAATGGTTGTCATTCCTACAGTGCAAATGCAGTATTCTTGAGATACCCTTCAAATTAAAGATTAAAGTCAACACTTCAATCATATCTTGATTGATTTTTTAACTTCAAGTCCACTGTTGTGGTGTACAGAGGAAAACTTGAAGAGTTCATATCACTTATGGAACCTCGTGGACCTGACCATAAATTTCATTTAACTGTTACTACAAACTTTCATTACAAATGTATAGATCAGTTTGAGACACTGGATAAATTCAATACAATAAATTGGCCTCATGAATCACAAGGGCTTTCTTTCTTCTTTTAAATCTTCAAGCTTCTCCTATTTTTCACCAAATATGTCCAAATTCATGATATGTGGGCTTTCCTCAACAGCTTTCCAATAAAATAAACCCAAAAACATTTAAAAGTGTAAAACAGCTGAAGCCTCTCGGGTCAACTATATATCAAAGTATAAAGTCAACAGAACAGTGTCCACTCATTTAGGAGCAACAGTGCTGCTCCTGCTGGATGTAACTTCACAAAAACAGTAATTAGTTCCATTAGGTCTGTCACACTCTGCTTCACTGCACGCTGGTTTAGCTTACACAAAGTCCAATTAAACCACATGCTTGTCATTCAGGGTTATTTCTCTCTTTTTTTTTTTTTTTTTCTAGTGTTACATCTCAACTTGTACCACAACACAAAGTAATGAATTTAATGTCATTAAATTGATTGAAAGCATGCAAAGACCCGAAGAACAGACAGGCCAATCACTGATATGTGTGGTCAAATCAAATCAAATTTTATTTGTATAGCCCGAAATCACAATTTACACATTATCTCACTGGGCTTTGACAAACTGTACAGATGTAACATCCTCTGCCCTTAGACCCTCGAACCGGGTGAGGAAAAACTTAAAAAACCCTAAACAGGGAAAATAAGAAACCTCAGGAAGAACCACAGAGGAGGGATCCTTCTTCCTAGGACGGACAGACGTGCAATAAATGTCACTTGTACAGAACACAAAAACATGATAACAACAGTTCATTGAGAATGCATAAAACATCCATGAGTCCCAGAGTCTGTGGATTCTATGAGTCCGGATGTATGGAAAGTCTAGTGATCCAGACGCAGGTGGACTGTGTTGGTCCAGGAGTCATTGTACTCCATGTAGGAAGATCTGGGTGTTGCTGAGTCCAAGAGTATGTAGAATCTGTAAATCCAGGGATATGTGAAGTGTAGTGGTCCAGAAGCAGGTGTAGTCTATTGATCCAGAAGCCATTGTGATCTGTGGGTCCCGATTTGCACTTGGAAATCCAGCCTAGGATCCAAGTCACAGGATCCAAGTCACAGGATCTCCTTTCCTAATGTGGCCAGGGGGCATCAGGCAGGACCACAGCAGCACCTCCCACCGCGACCTAGAAAAACCTGCAGGATGGTAAAGCACAACGACTCCGGGGAAGAAGTAAAGTTAGTGTAAGGATATGGACATTTACAGGAGCAGAGAAGGAGTCGGAGTCAGAGGGGGGAGAGAAGAAAGCTCAGTGAATCATGGAGTGTTCCCCCAGCAACCTAAGCCTATAGCAGCATAACTAAGGGCTAGATAGGCCAGCCTTAACTATAAGCTTTATCAAAAAGGAAGGTTTTAAGCCTACTCTTAAAATCAGAGAGTGTGTCTGCCTCCCGTACCAAGACTGGAAGATAGTTCCACAGGAGAGGAGCTTGATAGCTGAAAGCTCTGCCTCCCATTCTACTTTTGGAAATTCTTGGGATCACCAATAACCCTGCATCCTGGGAGCGTAAGGTTCTGGATGGGCGATAGGGTACTATGAGCTGTTCAAGATAAGATGGTGACTGACCATGAATAGCTTTGTAGGTGAGAACAAGGATTTTAAATTCTATTCTGAATTTAACTGGGAGCCAGTGCAGAGAAGCCAGTATGGGGGAAATATGGTCTCTGATATTAGTTCTAGTCAGTACACGCGCTGCTGCATTTTGGATTAACTGAAGAGTTTTTAAAATTTTGTTAGGGCAACCTGAAAATAAAGAATTACAGTAGTCCAGCCTGGAAGTAACAAACGCATGAACTAGTTTTTCTGCATCTTGTTGAGACAGGATGTGCCGGATTTTAGCAATGTTACGGAGGTGAAAGAAGGCGGTCCTTGAAATCTGTTTAACATGTGATTTAAAAGACAGCTCCTGGTCAAAGATAACACCCAGGTTTCTGACAGTGGTGCTGGAGGCCAAGGCAATGCCATCCAGATTAACTATGTTGCTGGATAATGAGTCTCTAATGTGTTTGGGGCCCAGCACAATGACTTCAGTTTTGTCAGAGTTTAACATTAAAAAGTTATGAAACATCCAGTTTTTAATGTCCTTAAGACATGACTGTAGATTAGCTAACTGATGGGTTTCATCTGGCTTCATTGATAAGTATAGTTGTGTGTCATCTGCATAACAGTGAAAATGTATGGAGTGCTTTCTAATAATTTTACCTACAGGAAGCATATATAGAGTAAATAGTAATGGTCCAAGCACAGAACCTTGTGGGACTCCATGACTAACCTTGTCATATCTTGATGATTCATCATTAACATGAACAAAATTATATCTATCAGATAGGTAGGACTTAAACCATCTTAGAGCAGATCCTTTAATGCCAATTTGGTGTTCCATCCTCTGTAGTAAGATGTGATGATCGATAGTGTCAAAAGCTGCACTAAGATCTAATAAGACTAGTATAGAGATAAGTCCTGCATCAGATGCAGTGAGGAGGTCATTTGTAACTTTTACCAATGCCGTTTCTGTGCTGTGATGCTTTCTAAAACCTGACTGAAACTCTTCAAATAGACTATTATACTGAAGAAAGCCACATAGTTGTTTCGCTACTGCTTTCTCTAGAATCTTTGAAAGAAAGGGGAGGTTGGATATTGGTCTATAGTTGGCTAAAACTTCTGGGTCTAGGGTAGGTTTTTTTAGGAGCGGTTTAATTACAGCTACTTTAAATGACTGGGGCACATAACCTGTTACAAGGGATAGATTGATAATGTTTAGTAGTGGATTTCTAATTAGGGGTAAAACCTCTTTGAGCAACCTAGTAGGTATGGGGTCTAGTATACAGGTTGATGATTTAGATGAAGATAATGTTGTCGTTAGTTCCTTAAGGTCAATTGGATGGAAGCTTTCCAAACACACATCAGGACTAATAACAGCCTCTATAATTCCTGTTGCTGAACTGGAATCTGTGGAGTGTAGGATATTTTCTCTGATAAGTCTAATTTTATTATTGAAGAAGTTCATAAAATCATTACAGGTGAGGGCTCTAGGAATGCATGGTTCAATAGAATGATGGCTCTCAGTCAGCCTGGCTACAGTGCTGAAAAGGATCCTGGGCTTATTCTTGTTTTCTTCTATCAACGCTGAATAGTAGTCTTTTCTTGCTCGGCGAAGGGCCTTCCTGTATACTTTAAGGCTATCCTGCCAGGCCATGTGTGGCTCTTCCAGTTTAGTGGAACGCCATTTCTTTTCAAGTTTATGAGTTTTCTGTTTTAACTTGCGAGTGTTAAGATTATACCACGGAGCTAGTCTCTTTACTGGTTTTGTTTTCTTTTTAACTGGGGCAATGGAATCGAGTGAAGCACGTAGAGAGCCGGCAGTGAAATCGGCAAGGTGATCAAGCTGGGAGGGGCTAAATTTAAGATATGACTCCTCTGTTATTTTGGGATATGGCACTGAAATTAATGCAGAGGGAATAATTTCTTTAAAATTTTCAACAGTGTCCTCAGATATGCATCTGCTATAATAACTAGTGACTCTTGGTTTATAGTTGATGAGCAGAAATTCAAATGTTAGAAGATAATGATCTGATAAAAGCAGATTTTGCGCAGAGACATTTAAATGCTCAATTTCAATGCCATATGTCAGAACAAGATCAAGGGTGTGATTAAAAGTGTGTGTTGATTCTTGTACACACTGACAGAAGCCGAATGAATCTAATAGTGAGAGAAATGCCGTACCAAGGCTGTCGTTTTCAATGTCTACATGGATATTAAAGTCACCTACAATAATGACTTTATCTGTTTTGAGGACCAAAGCTGAGAGAAACTCTGAAAATTCAGATAAAAATTCAGTGTAGGGTCCAGGTGCTCGATACACTATAACAAACATAATTGGAGTTTTCATGGTTGGATCGGAAATGCTAAGAATGAGATTTTCAAATGAACTAAATTTTTGTTTGGGCTTAGGGTTTATTAATAGGGCAGAATTGAAAATGGCTGCAACTCCACCACCTCTGCCAGTGTCTCTGGGAATGTGTGTGTTAATGTGACTGGGAGGAGTGGATTCATTAAGACTTACATATTCGTCTTGGCACAGCCAAGTTTCAGTAAGGCAGAATAAATCAATATTGTTATCTGATATAAGCTCATTTATTAATACACCTTTAGATGATAGGGATCTGATATTCAAGAGTCCACATTTAAGTCTCTTTACTTTGTAAACTGCCTCATTAGTGGTGTTGATTTTTATTAAGTTCCTATGTGAACTCTTATTTGATTTAGTGAATTTAGTGAATTTATGTGGACGGGGGACAGACACAGTCTCTATGGGGTTGTAGGTGGATGACTCTAAAGGAAGCGCAGAGAAGCGTGTAAGACTGCAACTCTGCTTCCTGGCCTCAACTCTGAATTGTCAATTTGGCTGACTAATAATAAATCTGGCCATATTTCTAGAAATGAGAGCAGCTCCATCCCAAGTAGGATGGATGCCGTCTCTCCTCATTAGACCAGGTCTTCCCCAGAAAGTTTGCCAATTATCAATGAAACCCACGTCGTTTGCTGGACACCACCTCGATAGCCAGCGGTTGAACGACGACATGCGGCTAAACATATCGTCACTGGTCAGGTTAGGCAGGGGACCAGAGAAAACTACGGAGTCCGACAGTGTTTTGGCAAAAGCACACATCGACTCAACATTAACTTTAGTGACTTCCGACTGGCGTAGCCGAACGTCATTACCGCCGACATGAATTACAATCTTACTGTATTTACGTTTACTTTTTGCCAGCAGCTTTAAATTTGATTCCACGTCGCCCGCTCTGGCCCCAGGAATACATTTGACTATGGCCGCTGGTGTGGAAAATGTCACGTTTCGCAAAATAGACATGACAAATAGACACAATATGTGGTGTGGTACATATTAAACATGAAATGTAAGCTGACAGGCACGTCTTTTTATATTTCTTATATACACACAAAAAAGTATTAAAAAATAATGAGAGGCATACATTTGTGTTTAAGTAAATGTGTATTTTCATGCAGCATGTGCACCAAACGTTAACATACAGTATAGTGTGGAACTGACTCTGATGCAGCAACAGAAGACCATCAAGGGATCAACGCTGTAACTGACCTGTAGGCTTTACACAGATTCTAGTTGACCGAAGTATTTAACATTAACGCTGCCTCACAGAATCAAAGAGGCTTTAATCTGAATTTAAATCGCTGATAAAGAGGAGGCAAACACTGTTTACAATACTTCTCACATTCATTTATTTACAGATAAATTGTAGCGCTGTAAAGCTGTTCGTATCAGTTTCAGATGACTTGAACAGATGACGTTCATCTCATGAGAAACCAAGTTTTAGCAGTCATTTCCTAATACCACATTGTTTTTTTTGACTAATCCTAACAAATCAGGGTATTTTTTTCATAAACCTATTTGTTGGTTTTTTTTGCCTAAACTTAACCAAAGTAACATAGACCATGTGAGTCAAGAAGGAGCCCATAAAGTACAAACCCTTTTGTGTTTTGGCCCGAGATGCTAAAGGGAGGATGCATTAGTCACAAATGGCACCAGGACTAATGGTAGTCCATTAACACTCATCATGTGAATCAGATGAGCTTTCAGTCTGCAATTCAGGAAAGGTTACTACTGTGTGTACTAATGGGAGTTCACCGTATATCTTTGCCACGAACTGTCCAGACTCATAGAATATGAGGTGCCTAATAGTGAGCTTGGTCACATGTCACAACAATTATCAGCCGAGGCTCCATATTAGCAAGACTAATGAGTGTGTGCTGGACTACAAAGCTTCAAACATGGATGCTACTTCAAAGAAACCTCCAGAATCTATAACATGAATGCCTCAGACACATCACCGACCTAGCAAGACAGAAGATAATCTCCCTTTCTATTCTTAAATGATGCCCTGAATCTCAGGATCCGTTAGTGTCAGTTATGTCTCTGTCCAAATGATCTCGGTGTTTTGTGATTCCTGTTTTATTTTGGTAGTGTTTGTGCTGTTCCCCGTCTTCCTGTCAAGTTTCCAGCCTTTCTGATGATTCACACCTGTCTTATTGTATATAATCCGTGATCCTCCTTCCCTCCCTTTGCGTCAGCATTTAGGCAGTTCCCTGTGTTTGATTTTGTGTGCTACCAAACTAGTATTTTTGTATTTTTAAGTATTTTGTCTAATGTTTTGGATCCCTTTTCTTGGATTAAACTGTGTACTGGTCTGCCTCGATTAAACGTTTTATGACATTTCCCCTGTGTGTGAGTCTGCTTCTGGAGCCATTACCAGTTTTGTGGAATATTATATCACAATAAAGTTACCCTTTGAACTTCTGGATATAAAATATGATCCGTAATTCATCTTAATGATCCTGTCAGATATGTATTTGAACTTTTTTATAACTATATATTTGTTGAGTTATAAATTTAAAAAATGTTTAATAAACTCAACGTTTGTCCATAAAATGGGTCCAAGTTGACATTTGTGCCAAATTTGAAGAAATTCTTTCCAACTGTTCCTGAGATATTCCATTAAAAGATATGGATTATCTTTCTATTTATTTATTCATTTTTTTCAAAATTTAAGTATCAGCTGGGCTATATTATTAATGTCAATGCTTACTTAAAACTTTATCTGTTCTGGGAGACAGATAAAATCTGAATTTGAAGGCAGCTGATAAACACAGAAGCAGGTCACAAAGTGCATCATTAGCAAACTCATTAATGTGAAACTAAAATATTCCTTACAAATTGTTTTGGGTGTCCACCAACACCAAAGGAAAATAATATATTAATCTATTTAAATCTAAAATACTCCAGTACGTTAATGAGGGAGTGTGGTGTTTGGTGTTTGGTGCTGGCTGCAGTGAAGTCTGGGCTTAACAGACATTTCACTGAAAACAGCTGCCTGCTGCAGCTGGTATTGAAAGAACTCAAATGAATTAATAGCAAAACCAAAGCATAAGACCCAAACAGTGACTTGAAGAACACAGTAATTTAAACTATTGTTAATATGAAAATATTTATTCATGTAGCTTTAAGGAAGGTCCTAATACTTGTTATATGCATATCCAAACCTCTTGTTGATTTTCACTTTCATTCTGAATTACGGGGTCGGCAATATGGCCTAAGAATTGACCTGTTGTTTGCAATTATCTCTATCAATTATTAACCTGCACCTTCTAAGACCCATTAAGTTGTTTTTTACATGTTTGTTTGGGGATGATGTGCCCATCTCGCAGCCATCAAATGCTAGCACATTCTGACACTGTTTATAAGCAAAGTCACTGAAAAGATTATTCTCACAGTCTGTTATCACACATAATTTCTCACAAATGTCTGACTTGACCATAAGTTGCCGACCTGGTGCTGGAATCTGTGAACACAATTCACTGAAAAATCGTATGACCTTCTTCGTTTTTCCCAGGTCTCAGGCTCTCCTCCCTCTGCTCCTTCTGACACAAAATCACACATCTGGATGGGTGGGGGAGCGAGCTGTCTGCTCTGAGAGCGCATCAGGAGAGAGCGGGAAGAGCGAAACTCCAAAGTGAAGCTCGTGCCGACAGCTTGAAACATTAACGTTGCAATTTGCACTTGATGGTCATGATATAGTCACTTAGTGTGTCTCGTGGAACAAACTGTGTTTCGAATACACTCGATATATTTCCCAGCCCTATTCTGAATGTATCAGAATTACAGCTGTTCCACATAAAAATACATGAAATTCTACAGTAAGGAGAAAAACCAACACAGAAGAGTGATTTGACTTTGTGCTCGCTTCTGTTTATCAATAACACACTGAGTCTTGACCAAGGGTCATAGCTGAGGAAGCAAGAACTCTCAGAGACAATCACTGAATTCACATCACTGTTGTACAAAAGCAGTAGAAGATGTAGTGCATATAAATTACTGTATCTGTCTCAGAGAGTAATGCTCTGGTCTTTGATTAGACATGAGCAAATATATAACTGAAATGGACGTCGCTGAATCTGTAGCCTCAATGTAAACTCAATCAAACAGAATCCTTGTTTAACCAACATATAATCTAAATCTGCATATGTTTACAGTCTTTGCCTCTAAAAGCAAAATGAGAAGCGGCTACAGTTGACAGTTATCCTTATAAATGGCTCATTCTGAGGGATCTTATTTCCACAAAAGATAATGGAACTGATGCATAATGTATAGGGGTTGTTAAGAGAAGCCATGGGAGCTGAAGAAAACACACATCCGCATAATGAACGTCGGTGGACACATGCATACAAAGAAAAGAAACTGAGCCTGGGGCAATACACAGTACACAGCAGGCCTCTGACCTTCAAAACAACCCAACAGCTCCCACCTTGTCAACATGACAGTGTGTACTCCACTCTGTGGTGTGTGTGTGTGTGTGTGTGTGTGTGTGTGTGTGTGTGGGTGGGTGGGTGCAAAGACGCCCTTTGAATTAATTGTCATTGGGCTGTTACCACTGTCACTGGTAATGCAGGGGTGGGCAACAAACACCATGCAATATCACTACCTTTTAATACCATCTGACCTGATCAATTCAACACTGAAGGAGCCATGCAGGGCACACCTAAGAACACACAACAAGAAGCTTGACAATTAATTTATCTGCATTTGTACCCTCGTCAAGGAGAGTTGGTCTCATATGGTACAGATGTAGTCTATTGCATTCAGCAATAGACTACTGCATATAGCCTCAGTGTAATCCATAAAACTGCATTTTTGTACAAACTTTAGATTTTTGTTAACGTTATCCCACCTCTGCCCCAGTCTCTGTTAGATTCGTGAACTCTTTGAAAGTAAACAAACGAACAAAAAAAGATTTGTCCCCAGATATCTAATAAATACCCAGAGATCAGAGAACGCAGACCTCGGCAGAGGCTAACAGTGTCGCTGAAACATTGATAGTTCTGCTAAACAGGTTATGATAAAACAATATTATGCATGATATTCAAACTCCTTGCATCTTAAACCAGATGTCTTGGATTCCTATTAGTGTTGATAACAGCAGTTTCAACCGCACTTTGGTGTATTTGCAAGTTTGTTGTATTATTTGTCATCTTACAGTAACAAATAAGCCCTATATTATTGACCATTATGAATCACTAGCTCTTGAAGGATCCAGATCAAATCTTGGTGTATGGAAGAACTCTTGATGATGTTGTTTATTATTTTGGTAAGATTTGGTACATTATTTTTGGATTTGCAAACAAGAATGCTGAAATTGGTCCTTCCTTGCAATGCTAAAGAATCATTTAAGTTTTCTCAAATTGATTCTGGATCCAGAAAGTGATTAAAATCACCACAAACATCAAATCATTTGTTCCTTTAGCCATTTCAGTAACCTCTTATGAAAAAATAAACATCAAAATCTGTCCATAACATTTACAGACTAACACCAGTCAGACAGCCCTTGGATGTGAAGTTGGTGGATCAGCTTCATGCAGAATTAAACAACAGTTATTTCACTGTTTATCATGTTGATACGACTGTTGCCCAGTTTGCTCCTACCCGTTTGGTTATGGAGGGAGCACACCTAACTTCTGCTTATATTTAACATGTGATCTTATGTTAACCTCACAAATGAGAAAAAGGCCGACATACAGCTCAGGGAACAATCAGCTCACTAAATGTTGCCTTGGAAACACTACACAGCATTATTAGCAGACTTGGATGACTGTCTGGAACATCCCACTATCTATACCTGCAATCCAGCAGCATCATGTCCAATTTTCTGTGCAGTTTCACAAGCTTGAACACACTAATTCTCGCATGTAGCCAGCATGAGCACTGTCAGAGTGACAGAGACTGATATTGGCTTAAACTTGTCAGATTACTGCACAATGATGTAAAATCAGCCAGACAAATGTTAACAGCTCAATGTAATTAGTTTGTCACAGTCAGGAATAGACAGTAGTTCTGCAGCATTAAGAGACTAAGGATGAGAAATGTAGTTTTCATAAGGAGACGACAAATACTTTGATGCAAACAAATATTTGATCCAACCTCTGTAAATCCATGGCTGTAGGGCTGCATGAGATATTCCGCCAAAAACCTGTACTTATTGTCAAATGTCACTTTCATGAGTAACATTAATAAGAAAAAGTAAAATAATAAAGCAAAAAAAGCTCAAGCACAAGTTGCCCTTACTTGAAAATATAAGTTCAGAACAGCTGATCTACGTGGTTATACAGCGTATCAAAAACTTCAACAAACTTCACGTGTCCTGCATGTACTGTATGTCCAGCATCACACATTATCTCACATTATCACGGCACTTAACATTAGCCTGAACAGAAATGTTCAGTGAACGTCAACAAGGTCGACATCTTACTGTTTGCTCCAGACAGGCGGGAGCCTTCCAATATGAAACATTTAAAAGTGCAAAGGGGCTGCAGCTTCTCAGGTCAACTCTATGTCAAAGTATGAAGTCAAGAATAATTCTTATCCACCTTATTGCTGGCCCCAATGGTACATGAATTACATGAATTATGGCCGTGATCGCTGGGGCATCCTGACAAATCGTCTTTCTTAGAAAATAAAACATGAGAACACCCTGTTACACCTCAGACAAGATATTGTGATCATTGTTCTGCTTTCTACCATTAAGGGACGGGAAGATGATTGATGGTCTTGGATAACAGAGTATATTTATAGGCCAGGTTTAGACGTCAATGGCCCTCCAACAAATGGAAAAATCTTTCCTCTCCATAAAAAACAATGCATTCATATTACAAGAAGCTATTGCACACGAACTTTAAGAATGCAGGCTAAAAAAAAATGCTGCTAATGCTGGAGTTTGATCTAAATTCATGACAATGGGTGACAATATGAACAAAGCAAATCTACTGCTAAATACAAGTTTTTAGTGTCATACAGAGGAAACGTTACCTCCTCTACTATCATCGAGTGGAGTTTGCTCCCCTTCTGCTGGGGTTAACATGCTGTAACTACACATGACAGACACCTGCTGTTGTCCTAAACAGCTACCTGAGCAGAACGTGGCTGGGTTTTGGCTGAACTAAATTCCCAGCCCTAATAGTCACACTTAGCCACCGATAATAGAAGCGCGCAAATGGGATTATGATGTCACTGTCTTCTCAGAATACACGTATTGTTTTACAGGACGACGGTAGTTTTAAAAGTGTTCACTTTGGAACCTGACTTCAAAAGTTTGCATTCTCAAGCCCCAAGAATGGTTTAATAGTTTTACACTTTTCTGCTTTCCGTGCAAAGCTGTAAAGCTACTACACTGTTATTAGAAATTGAAGCGATGAGGAGCTCTCAGTTTCAGTAAACTTACTTTCACAAAAATAAAGTCAGTTGCATTTTTTATAGGAGGTGAGACACAACCTCTTCTATCATAAGGCATTCAGAGCATGGTCAGAGCCTTGAAGTCCATCATCACTGGACCTGAATTTAGTTTCAGAGAACTAAAACAGACATGGGATGAGATACAAACAGTATGTGCTGCAGGGAAGAGTGACCTTGAAGCCTCATAGCTCTTACACTGTGGAAACTAAAAAGTTCTGATAGGTTTTTAACTTATTCAGTGCATTTTGAAATGAGAAACACGCAGCCCAACCAGATAAAACACAGATACTTTGTGAATATAAATTTATATGGATGTTGAACTGGAGAAGAAGGTTCAAACTGTACTATCATGGCATGGATAGGAAGAGAAATGGAGTAGGTGAGGTCCTGAAGGAGAATCATGCAAAGAATGTTGTAGAGGTGAAAAGAGTGTCATACAGGTTCATGAGTGTGAAGCTGGAAATTGGAGGCGCGATGATGAATGTTGTCACTGGTTGTTCCCCACAAGTTGGCTGTGAGATGGAAAAGAACGAGAAATTCTGGAGCGAGTTAGATGAAGTTGTAGAGAGTATCGCCAGGGAGGTGAAAGTGGTATTTGGAGCAGACTTCGACGGGCATGTTGGTGAAGAGAACAGAGGTGATGATGAGGTGATGGGCAGGTTTGGTGTCAAGGAAAGGAACCTGGAAGGACAGACGGTGAATACCTACTTGTTAATAAATAGAAGAACATAAGTAGCGGAGGCATGAGCAAACAGGTGGACTACATTCTGTGGAGACGATGCAATCTGAAACAGTTTTAAGACTGCAGGGCGGTGACTGGCGAGAGTGTAGCCAGACAGCAATGGATGGTAGTGTGTAAGACGACTCTGGTGGTGAGGAAGAGGAAGAGAGCAAAAGCAGAGCAGAGGATCAAACGGTGGAAGCTGAAAAAGGAAAACTGCAGTGAGGACCTCAGGGAGAGGTTGAGACAAGCTCTGGGTGGTCATGAAGAACTGCCAGATGACTGGGTAACTACAGCAACAGTGATCAGGGAGGCAGGTAGGGAGGTGTTTGGAGTGTCATCTGGGCAGAGGACGGACTATAAAGAGTCTTTGTGGTGGAATGAAGAAGTACAGGAGAGTATTCAGAGGAAGATGTTGGCGAGGAAGAAATGGGATAGTGAGGAAAGTAGACAGAAATACAAGGAGATGCAACATAAGGCAAAGAGAGAGGTGGCAAAGGCTAAGCACAAGGTGTATGATGAGCTGTATTAGAGGTTGGACACTAAGGAAGGAGGAAAGGATCAATATCGCCTGCCGAAACAGAGGGATCAGCTGGGAAGGGTGTGCAACAGGTTAGCATGATTAAGAACAGGGATGGAAATGCACTGACAAGTGAGTGGCATATAACTGAAGAAATTCTCCAGAGGCCTTCACAAGTAATGCAAACGTGCAACAACAACAACAAAAACACAACCAATAGTGAGAAAAATGAATATATAAATAAAAACCTCAAATATATTCACATACTTGATTGCAAAAAAGACTTGCAAAAGACTTTTTTTCTGCCTGGAACCACACAGCGTATCAGTTTTTTCCTGCTGTTAATTAAGTAAAAGATGAAATTAAAACAATGCGTTGTTTGTCATAGCATAGACTCCCAAAAAGAGCCATATGAATAATTTTTGAAATGACGTCCGCATTGACTAGATAACATTATTGATCAATGTGTTGACTAACATTTTTCTTGGGACGGTAAGAAAAAAAGAATTCAAATGACTAAATCTAACCAAACGCTAAACATAGCAGCAGGTGATCCGACAGACAAAGGGTTAGGGTTATTGTTATGGTCTATGAAAAGGTGTGTTAGTGCCAGTTAAATCCAACAGGGTAAGTCAGGCATATCAGACACTCTAAGCATTGCAAGTTAACGGATATTTTATTTCTTCTACTGGCAGCGAATGTAGATATCGGATGTAAAAATCAGAGTATAACCACTATTCCTAAGGATACAGAAAATATTGTGGCCTTTAAAAGGTGTTATTATTTTACAAAAAGCATACAGTAGGTGAAGCCTTGCGACATGGGTCAATCACACGTTTGGGCCAGGCTGAATTATCACAACAGCTACTGGATACAGTAGATATTATTCAGGCTTTCGTGTTCTCCAGGATAAAGCTGAGTCACTTTGTCAATCCCTCAGTTTTTCTTTAGTTCTTCCATTAGGCCGACATTTCTTAATTTGAGTGAAATTACTCAACAAATGCATGATCGATGAAATGAAGTGCACTCATTTATATATTGGCAGTGGTTGTCCGGTGATTGGAAAGCTGGTGGCTCAATCCTCAATCAAGCTCTGGCAGCACACATTTTGTCACACAAGTGTCCTTGAGCAAGATACTTGATTTATGAGTGCATGTGTACCTTGTAGCGTAGAGCATGTTGAATGGTCAAGATAACTAAAAAAGCGCTACATAAATTAAGTATGTTAATGTTTTTTTTTTTAAACTTGATTTTTCTTCTAGTACCAGCATGAGGTCGAAATTTCAATTAGCCTCGAGGTCTTTTGGTCATGCATGCACACACAGTATATGCAAAACCAGTAACCCTTCATTAAAGACACAAATTGTCTGTCTCGCTCACACAAGCAGCCCATGTTTCAGTGATAGATTGCATGTTCTAAAGGTCTTTACAGTTGAAAAGCACATTATCTGTGCACAAAGTAAGGCACAAGGCTCAGAGGTTTAATTCAGTCCCATAAATGAGACTTCATTCCGTGTTTTGTGTGCCTGCTCAGAACACAATGCTATTTATAAAGTGGCACTCATCTTGCTAAGGGACCCTCAGTCTCCACATGTATCATTTCTAAACGAAACAACACATATGACCACCATTTTAAACCAGTTTACTACAATTTTAAAGGATCATATCTAGTATTGGGATCTAGTATTGTGTGACAAAATGGAGTCAAAGTAATTTGACTTTCATTGGCTCACTCCATTTTCCCACAGTTTTTTTTTTTTTGTCATTGGTGAAAATATACTAGTTTATCATGTGTTACTTTAAAAAAAAGTAAACCGCAACGACAGCTGTCAAAACAGTGGATTAAAAGAACAATGTTGCTCCTCTCTAAGTAGTAGTGGAGCTGAAGTTTAAGCTGGCATACATTCCACTACTGTCATTGAATGGATGTCTGTGCTATTAGTGTAAAAAAGGCATTATCAGGAAAAAGAGAGTGGAAAAAGCTCTGCCAAACCACATCCTTCGCTTCACCTCACTTAACTCCCACCCGATCTATTTCTGGTTTGCATCACTTCTTCTCTTGCTCCGCCTCTTTAATGTAATCATTCATCAGTGAGTCGGGAAAGACAGACATTTATTGGGTTGCAGGCACAAAGGAAGTCAGTCTCTCTGTGTGTGTGTGTGGGGGCACCCACACACACACAGAGAGAAAACAAAAAGGTCAGGCAAGAGGACATGATCTCTCTGTGTGTCGCCGACACCACAACCACCTGTTGCTGTTGCTGTTGCTGGATGGGAAACCGATCAAATTTCTTCTTGATTAACTTTCACCCAATGGATTCAACCCATCCACTCGCACAGTCAGCCTATAAACAACATGAGGGAAACACCAAATCATGTGTGGGATAGTTTTTCCTTTTACCCCTCCATTGTCTCGGTGTTCCTCCGGGGCTATTAGAGGCTATTACATTATATCCCCAGTTTGATCCCACCTTCTTCAAGGATGAGTACTCAGTGATTAAAAGTGTGTGCTCTCAACCACCGATATTCATTTTGGCAGGACTCAAGAGGCCCTTTGCAAAATGAAGAGTGCTGCTATTCATTGTGTAAATATGGTAACTGACTGAGATGCACTTTAATGCACGTAATAGGTCTTTTTACTAACAATATTTTGTGCGTCACTGAAAACACAAAAAACAGAAAACAACATTTATTATATTCATTATAAGGATAAGGCTGATATGCAGTTTTTCTCACTCTTGTAGTGTTATCATCCAATTCTCGGGGCTTTTTGACTTTCCCATGCTGCCTTGCTGTATTCAGCCCCAAACTCATTGCTCCCACTGAAGTGTTAATCTTGAAATAGTAAAGAGAATTTTACACGGTTCATTATAGTGATTTTATATTATATTCATATGGAAAATATAATGTATCCTTATAGTGATTTTAACTAATCAGCAGCAACTTGGGTTTGTATATCTTGCTTAAAGACACTGTGACATATGAATAGGATGAATGAGAGATGGATAACCTGCTTTCTCCCAAATAAATGATGTTCAAAAATAATCATTTTATTTTAGGACAAGTAAATCATCATTTTGTTGAAGATTTGTTGGATATTTTCAGCCCTGGTGCTTTAGTGTGCATTAAAGCTGCAGGAGGGTGTATGTGCGATTTAATCCAAATGGATCCCCCATTGTATCAGGCTTATTGAACTGTATGGCACAGAGACTTGGCAACATAAACAATAACTGTTCATAGGATCAATGGGCTGTGGTCTTGTAATGGGATTTGCTGACAGTAAGAAAAATAATGTTTCAGCCTTGTCCTTTATATATGAATGCTTTTATATGGAGCGGCATATTCAACAAGTGGCGCATGCCAAAGCATTTTAAGACTGAGCTATGCTGTAAATATTGAACTATCCCTGATGAGCTTTTATACCAATGTAAACAACAAACAAAACCATTGACCCAAATGACACCGGATCATCCTCTCGTTAATTTGGGAAAAAAAGGACCATTACAAGATCTGGAAAAATTAAATTTTCTGTCCCATTTGTCACCTCAAATTTAAAATCCTTCATTTCTGGGAGGTTTATCCTTACAGACAGAATTTAACAAATTCAATAAACAAACTAGGATACAATATTCTTTTTATTTCCTTTTAGGTCAATGGCCCTTTATCTTATTCCTTATCTTCTTGATGTCCTCTATTGTCCATTTTCTTTTTTTTTTTTTTTTTTTTTTTTTTTTTACATGCTTTGTTTTTGTTTGATTTTTTCTAGAATTAAAACGTATACTGATCAGCACCACTAACTGAACTCCTATCTACAGTGCAAATTTCTGCTGCAAAACCCATCATCCTGGCATTCTTGTCTATGCCACGTGATGTCAACAATCTCCCAAATCCAAGCATCCATTGGAAATGCCTGATAAATTCTGAGCAGTGGAAGTCCCACCTTGTAACCCACAGTAGACTCTGGTGCTCGACACCACAGGACCACAGGTACACAGCCAGCAGGGGATGGCTGTGTACCTGACTGTGTCTTGACATGTGAAAGCCAAGTCTGTTACACAACCATTGATCAGAATTTGTCAGCTCATGGTGTGAAGGGAGTATGCTTGGTCTTTGAGGGCGTTTGAAGCAGATGGTTTGTGGCAAGTGGAATCCATATGAATACCAGGGTAAAGGTCTTTTAAGCAGTACTTTGCATTGTAGCAAGGTGATCAATGTTATTCACGTCAGCTGTCAGTAATGTTAATGTCATGGCTGATCGGTGAAAACGAAATAGAATTTTTTATGAGATTTATAACTCAGTCTGATCTGTGGCTTGTGGAAGGTAGTGTGAAGTTCAGTCTAATATAAAGAGAAGGAAAAAAAAATCTGAATTTGAACCTGTCAATACAGACTACAACACTCATTTTTTTATACAGACATGACACATGCTGTTTTAAACATGAGTTAATTATATATTCCGCAGCAGATCAGACCTTTTTTTCACAAAAAAAATTCTTTCTTCAACAGAGATGGTGAGCTGAACCTAGCTGAGTGTGCATGTGAACGGTATATGAAGGTGACCCTGTGACGGTGGGACAAAGGAGGCATAATGGTGAGCATTGTAATGACCTCTCGCTGCCCAGAATCCCATTAAAACTTGTGACGCTGCCAACAGCAATCACTGAGATGACAGAGGTGATCTGAAACTGTGTCTTGCATTGAGAGTAGTGACTTTGTCACCTTAAATTGAATTTCTGACACAAACACAAATTTCGTATGATGACATTGAATATATTTATAATGTAAGCTGAAAACTAGGTTTTTAAATAAGCTGCATATTTCTTGGCCTGGACCATTGAGAATATGACGTCAACACAAATGCATCTGTCTCAACAAAACAGAGAATTTCTCAAGAAAGTCTTTTTTTAAAAAAAAAAAAAACAAAACCCATTTGCACTTCAAATTAAGACTTAATCACATGTTAGAATGAGGTGAAATAGCCTGCAGATTTCTTATACACCTGCTTCAGTTTGTGGTGTGTTCACAACAGCAGGGCATATGGCTGAAAAATACCATCTTCTCTGGATGTTTTACAGTTCTTCAGTATGCCACACACAACCTCAGCTTTAGGTTACAAGTTCTTAATACCAAAATGTTCTCCGAGATATGCAGATTGAAACAGAGTGACTCAGCTGCACAGAAACATTTAAACGTTTAAATCGAACTTGACAAGAAACACAATGGAATCAATTGCAATCAGCCATAAATGTCGAGGCTGATTAAGACCCTTTTCTCAGGCCGCTCTGTTTTGCATGTTCTGATTCTACAAGTAACAAAAGGAAATAATAATCAACCAACTCATAAACGAGCATATGAAAATAGTACTGCAACCTGAGATTTATTTTGCTACCAACAGGGTCAGAATGACGCAGTGGTACAGCCACACCTACTCCGTCTCTTGGTGTTGCACCGCCATGAATCTGTAGCAGCAACATGGAAAAAACAAAATAAAACCAGCAAGGCGTGTAAATTATAGCAGCAGTGGCATCCTGAAAAGAACTGCAATTTGATAGCATGAGGGGAACAAATTAAAATATGTCGACATCCATGCTCGTTGAAGTTTATGAGCTTTCAGCCTTGACGGGGAAACATTAATATTACAAAGAGTATCATTAAATGCTCGTATTGATCCACAGTGTTATCTGATTGTGCTTGCACGGTTAAGTCTAATTCTTTGCCAGCCTTGTCGTTACCAGTTCTGTGGGAACTACTGCAATTTTACTTTCAGAGGTTTCATTATATGGAGGAGGGAACTTGTGCCATTGATTAATCCTTTTCACTGCTGATTGTAAAATCACCCACGTCAAGTGTTATAAGTGAACTGTAGATGCGGCCAAGTACAAAATTAATTTAGAACCCTAAGTTAGGAGGGTGTGCATATATTACAGATTTTGGATGATGAATGTTTCAGCTTTTTATCCATGAATATTCCTTAACTGCTGTTAGGAACAATTCCTATGATCAGAAGTATTAAATCAAAGAAAGGTATCCTAATTTTGCCTATATTTCAAGCACATAGGGATAATCAGTGATGTGCATCATTTGTTTCATGAAATATAGAACTAAGCTTTAAACATGAACAAAAACATTATAATATATTATAAAGGTAATAATCTTTACAAACACTTTGATACAGGCAGAAACCCCATATTTAGAAATGTGTGAAATGCTCGACTTTTGTGTTTAAAAGCCCATGAGTGTAAATTACATTAGGTTCAGGGGCTCAGCCCTTTGAATAGGATTTCAAGTAATGCATTGCAGTGTTTCTAAAATGTACAATTGGCTCACATTTCTGTACACTGCAGGGGACTGAACTAGAATATAAACCAAGACATGTTCCACCTTCACCCAGTCCATATCTGCTGCATTCCCACTGCTTGATGTTAGGGTCCCACCAAGGTTTTATCAATCTTCTATAATCAGACAGAAAATGATAAATGATACTTTAAAGCAAAAAACTGGATCATGAGAGTCAATAAAAAAAATCTTAATGCAAAAATGTGACCTTTGAAGCCTCTGCAGACCTACCATTTATAGACTTGCACATTTCCATTCAAGGCAACTACATTCATGGTGCAGTTCTTTCCACAAGTGCTGATGTGCAGCACGCCAGTAAGCTCTGACAAAAGGACGTCATTCAAGCTTGTGTGTCCATTAACAAAAGGTTTCTCTTGTTAGGAGGAAAAATGGCACCTAGCTAGAAGGCAGCTGGAACAAGGCTGAGCAGTGACAGCTTTGACTACACTTAAACAGCCAACATAGACGCGCAGAGGCGTGCACCAGGTCTGACAAAGATCATTACCCAGCCTTTGCTGCTACTGTATGAAAGCTGAAGACCAGCAGGTATTGATTTACGACCCCCGGTCCGGGCCAATACACGCAGAGTGTGGTGAGATGGAAGGAGAGGGAGCACACACCTCACCCCGTCACTTCGCTTCTCTTCACTGACGGATGAAGGAATCAAAACTCAATACGTTGAGCCGAATGTTCAGAATGACTGGAGCTCTGCATGATAAACCCTCTCACTCGTTTGAGGAGTCAGTGTGGCAACAACATGGGGGGTCCCGATGCAGGGGGTTTGGTTGGGGCAAGGTTTAGTTTTCAAAACGTTGACTCTGTTCGCCATGTAGATTATGTTATATTTAGATACATCAGGTTTAGTGGCTGCTGTTTGCTTGTAGTTCTGTTTTCTACGCTGACTAGTGTATATATTTTTTTTTTTTCCCTACCAGTTAGTCAGCTTTTTTTTGTGTGTGTATTTGGTTAGATTTTGTTCTAATTTGCCCTGTTCTGTTAAAGATTTGCAGCACCTTTTCCTTTGTTGATTCAATTTCTTAATTACTAAACTAATAACTTTTATTTTGCGCACAACAAGCCGCGTCGTAACACTACATTGTAAAATCTTGTCTGTATTTTGACTCTTTATTTTGCCCAATTGAGTCATGGGTTCCCTTAGGTCAGAAAACACTAATAATGTAATCGGTTTCAGATATCTTGCACTATTGCACTGACACAAAAGATGCTAACGATCCCATGATACTCAAGGTTTGTGAGCATATAATAATGATAAAGAACGTCCTTATACACTTAGGTTCGTTCAACAGGATCTACTGTATTATTTAAGGTGGTCATAAGACACAAGCTGGGAATCCAGAAGTCTTTCTCATGAATCTGTTACCCCCACTGAACTTCAGCGTCTAAAAGCATGCATATCACTTTAATTTCCAAGGCTGAAGGCTCTCTGTGGACGTCCACATGCCTCTAGGTTTTAGTTCCTGTGTGGGTCACTCTGCTACATAAATTCAATACATCTGTGCATGTGCGGAATATGCTCTCCAAACAGACCCCATAAAATAAGAGGAAACTCAGGCTCACACTCTCTGTATTTGCAAAACATGCAAATCTGCACAGCTGAACACAAGCAAACACAAATTCAGATGTGAGTTTGTCATAGCCAACCAGAACCAGAGCCATCAGTTTGATGCCAACCAGAGCCACCCAAACACATGAATTAATTTGTTGGATTAGAGGTGGGATGAATATTAGCAGGATGAAAATTGGAACGGGGCAATATTTGAAAATTCATGCTTTGTTGGACTGTGAGCACTTGAAACCCAGTCCTTGCACTGAAACTGTTGATTTAACAAGCTGTCTCTGAACAGTAATTGGCCAGTAGTGCAGAGGTGAGAAAGTTGGCAGGCCTAATTTTCACATGTTCCTTCCTTTTAAAATTGTAGAACTGAACACAAGTGAAAGATGAATTAAGGAGAGATCTTCCAGAAGTGTACACCAGTACCCGCATTTTCTCCCCTTGCGACTCAGTGTGTTGACACTGCATAAAACATGAAAAAGCCTCAGAGGCCTCAGAGATCAGGGAGGACGTGTGATGCAGGCTGTGATGGCAGGATTTCTGCTCGCTTTAGAGTGAGGCCATTTCGAATGTGTTCCAACACTTCCTGTTTCACATGAAATCATCCGCTTGCATTAACTTTAATTTCAAGGATTTATTTTCATTATTGTGCGCCCTTGTTGTTCTTGTGTATTTTTTTTTTTTTACCTTATATAATTGCTGCCCCACTTCAATCTGTCAGCAGAATCTTGTTGACCTTGTAAGCAAATAAAAATGTAAATGAACACATCGCAAAACACCTCTGTGCAGGTTTACGCCTCTTACGCCTGTATATATGGATTTCTCTATATTTGCATTTTTCTGTTTACTTGAATTATTAAATTGCTTTGTGTCTGATAAATCTCTGGATATTATGTTCAAAATGTGCTTAAATTAAAAAACGAAATGAGAATTCTTAACAGTGTTACTGTG
Organism: Mola mola; assembly: GCA_001698575.1. Classification (NCBI taxonomy): domain Eukaryota; kingdom Metazoa; phylum Chordata; class Actinopteri; order Tetraodontiformes; family Molidae; genus Mola; species Mola mola. The sequence continues at coordinate 6,454,231 of KV751323.1, read as the reverse complement.
GATAATTGTGACTTAATGTATCAGATATGTATTAAAGCTATAATAAAACAGGTGTATGTGTTAATAAGCAAAGTGGGCAGAGTGAGTTTGAGAGTCCTTCATCTACTGAAAAAAAGCACTAGAAGTCCTACAGTAATGTGTAATCTCGTCCCCTGGGTTGTTTCATAAGCTGTTTTGGTTCTTTGATCTGGGATGGATAAAAGAAGTTGGGGTCAGACAGTCGCACTGCAGAGAGCTAAGTAAGCACTGTACCCATTTCTCCACCGTCGAACCCTTCCCACATTTTTCCCTTTTTATCCCCATCTCACATTTTACCGGGCTTCCTATCCTGTGCCTCTGCTTCTTCATTCATCTCTCCTCTGTTCACACCCATTAAATTCTTCAGCAATCCCCTTATTCCATTTGGAGCTGATTTCTTTTCTGTGTCTTCTATTACTCAGTTGTTTTCCTTGATACTGTGTCCGTCACTCCCAGTTCCCTTTCACTTGTATTCCCCCTTTCAGGTTTTTTTTCAGCACCACTCGTTCTGCCTCCTTCACTCAAAGGTGTCGACAAGACTAAATTTCGCTGCAATCTCCCTACGTTGTCTCTGTTCCCCAGATAATTGCTGGAAATTTTGTTTTTTTATGTAAATCACAAACTGTCCTTTTTTCAGCAGCAATTATCCATGATTTTACTCTTAACAGGTCATAGTCCACTTAATTGAGATCCCCGTTTAATAATACTTGCTTTCATAAGCTTCTGTCAGCTGCTTTCTCCTAGAGAAGTTCATTATTCCTCCATCTGGTGCTTTAAGCGTTTCACAGAGGGAATCACAGGCAGAGAAGCAACCTTTGGAACTCATAAATTAGACGACATTATGAGTCAAAGCCTTTACGTGGAGCTTCTGGATGAAAAAGTGTCAGACGTGGGCTCCTGAAAGCAAAGTCATAACTTACACTGTACAGAGATGTACCGGTACTGCTGACCTCCGTGCCGTGTTAAGATGATGTATAAAGTGCTAATAAATCAGGATGCCTGGATGAGCACACCCATCAGTCTCTCAGCTGCTCACGCAGCTTCAATCCAAAGGGGCGTTTTTTCCATTAATCAAGCCTACACACTGTCTGACAGTCTCGGCTCCAACTCCCTGCCTCACTTGTCTACTGATGCCCGCACCAGGAAGAAGGCATCCCTACAACATCTAGTGATCTCTCAAAAGCTCTCCAAATTCTATAGTGTATTTATGTCTTTAAGTTGAACGCTTACGCTTCGTTATAGCCTGATATGATAACGTGCACAATTAAGCCCCCAGACTATTTAAAACCCTGCCTAATTGTTCAGATGCACATTATGCAGGAAATGGCTAAAGGGAGGCCCTAATCTCAAGAAAATGGCTATGTCCATGTGATGTAACCATGACAACAGGTCCCTGACAGTATGCTATCGAGCAAGGGGGGTACAATGAGAAAAAAGCAAGAACTGTATGTGGTCTGTAATTGTGCACTGGCTTCATGGTAATTACAGACACTATATCTCTAACGCGATGGGATCCATCACCTTTTTTCCTGCAGTCTTTTTCATTGCTCTAACTTTGTCTACCAAACAGAGAAAGATTTGATTTCTTCCACCAAATGCTGGAGCACATTTTGTCAACAGAAATAATGGCAACCATCGTTTTTACTCATTAGTTTTCTCTGCAAACACAAGCTGCAAGTTGGCTTTTTGTCTGCTGTAACTCTCTCGAAGCTGCCATGACAGGGTTGTCTCACAGGGCAGCAGGACATGATGAATCGCTTAGAGGTCGTACAGAGGGAGACGCTGGAGGGGAAGTGCCCCTGTATGGATGAAAGACTGAAGCTGCTGCAGGACTGAAAATGAAGGTCAGGGACAGGTGAAGAGGAACTTGCTGACAGTCATAGAGAGCTATATATTGACCTGTGTCAGTACAATCAGTATTACCTGCTAGACATCCACAGGACATTAGAATCCTGTGGATGAAACTGTCACTCATCCAGTGTAGAATATCCTGGCTATGACGCACAGAAAGTATTGGAGGATTAAAACAATATTTTTGTGCTGTGCCACTGTTACCGTATGACAAATGCACAAACTTCTGACACATTTTGATTTAGAAGGGTGTTGTGTCTGCATTATACAGTTTTTAAAAAAAGCATCTCAATTTGGCTGTGAATGTGTTACATTGAGCTGTCAGTTTGGGTGACAGGCTGTCTAAATGTGATGTGACTCCTGTATGAAAAGCAGAAAAGACGAGATTTTGTGAAATGTAGGGTACGATCGTGCAAACAGTAATGCGATGTCGTACAAAACATTGGGGACATGCAGTTCTTATAACTTTTGTCAAATTTAGACAAAGAATGAAGGAAATAAAGACATTTTTATGGTTGTGTTATATCTGATCGAAGTTACCTTAAATTCAGACTAAATAAAGATAAAGGTGTTGCAGATACGTCCATAATATGTGTCCCGTCTTTGTCAGTCCAACATCCTGTGGGCTGAATTAATATGAGAATGTTGGAGATAATCCCCCTTTGGAGAGACGCTCGAAGACCGCAGCATCCTTGTTCACTTTATCTATCAGCTCAACCCTGGTGACAGTAAAGCCCCAGCAACCTAATTAACCGCAATAGCTGTCAGTTGTTTAATCTCAGCGGCCTAACAACACAACAGTTGTGTTCCAACAGAGATTTACAGGAGACCTGAGGTGAGAGCTGACACACAGTTGTGAAAACTTCTCAGAGACCAGGATACAGTCGGCCTGATGCTCCGAGGTGGAGGTGGAGATGTGCTCCTTCTTGATGATACGAGGGTGCAAGACAGTCTGCAATGTTCCCCCCGTATGTAAGTGCGCATGTTTTGTAAGGTTTGTCTTAGTAGGAGAATTTGTGTTCTTCCTTCTCGCCACAAACTCGGACAAACGAGCAACTAAGTTTGGAGACTCGTCTCAGCTCACTTGCAGTGGTGTCTCAGCTCCCGGGGGCGACACTTTACCGCAGAGGAACAGCTCTGGTGGAGGCACTCATGTTAAAGTGTCAGGACTGACAGTGAAAATGTGATGTGTTTATGTAATTAAAGGTATAAAGTGTTGTTGCCAAATGTCCTTTTATAAACTGTTGTAGTCAGACTGGTGTGTTTGTGTGTTCTTGATTCATTGATCGCACTCATAGAACTGCATTTTCTCTGAATACAGTTAGTTCCTTCCTCTCTGTGAGTTGAGATGAAAAAAGTCTATCAAAGTGTGCATTAAAGGAAAACTACGTTAAGTAAAAGTTGGTCATTTAAAAAAAACCCTCATACTATTAATCCTCTCAGCTGCATTGCTGCCAAAAATAGTGGTGATGTCAGAGGCCAAAAAGCAGTTGGACAAATCATACAAGTTAAGGAATATTAGCTGCAATGACATTTTGAGTTAATCCCGATTTCGAATTAAAAGAAAAAACAAAGATCAGACTCAGAACGAAAATTATTTAAAACCGAACAAAAATTATTCCTGAGTCCACGTAGTAATATCGTTTATACAATCTCGGATGGAGCCCGTGCTCCATCTTCGCATTAGAACTGATCATTTTACAATTACATGTCACCAGGTACCACGTTTACCCGATGGCTGCTACAAACAGGTGTTTTTAAGCATTTCACAATTTTCCCAGTCTTTTGTTGCTCATCACAACTAGCATCAAATTGACAATAAGCGGATGAGGCACAACATAACATATAGCGTCTTATACCGATTTTCAGTTGCTTATGTATGTAAATGACAAGCCGTTTGCCACATTTGGTTTAATTTGTGTATTATTTATGTTTTACACAATGTCCTAACCTTTTTGGAATCAGGGTTGTAAAGTACATGGGCTTATAGCGTCGAATATATATAATAATCACACAATGTTCTGGGTAATCATTCATAGCACAACAAAACTGTGAGGGGCCACAGCAGAGACAGTCAGATCAGTAAAAAAGTCTTCTAAACTGTGTTGGATGTTCACAGTGAAAAGTTACAGCCTCCAACAATCTATCGGTTCAGCTTTGATCAGCACTGTTTAGATTATGTAATCCTCTTAGATGTCCCAGAAATTATGTAAGTAAAATCAAAACAACTAGAAACTAAATCCGTACTATGAAAATATAAGTCAAGCTGTGATATGCAGCAGTTTTCATATGAATACGGAGCTGGGGCTGGGTCATGTTAACGTAGCTTAGCATGAAGATTTAAGGGAGAATAGCATTAAAGCTGCAAATTAAGTTAGGATACTGTATCTTGTAACCGTGTAAGTAGCCCATTTCATCTTGTTTATCTAACTCTCCCTGTGTATAAATATAAAATCGGTTTTGTAGTGATGAGTTTTGTCAGCTTTCCCTGTTTGTCCTTAAAAATGTGGTTCCTTGTGTTGATTTGCAAGCTATCAGGGTGTCAGCAAGTGTTTGCACATTTCCTTCTATTATTCTACGTTCTGTGCTTTATGCACGTGCCATCGATATACATATACTTCTGTCAATTCAAAAGACAAAGTTTATTCACCAAAATGCTGGATCTAAACTACTTCTGACACGGACACCAGCTTTAACCATTGTGCAAAGCCTGGCAATTGGGATTGGCAATGGGCATTGGGAGCCTATTATCAGCCTGGTGTTAAACAAGAGTTGCTTCATGGTAACAAAGCGTAGGAGGCTCCCTGTGGTCCTGCCTAAATCACCCAGGACAGGCTTAATGGAAGTCACTGTCGAGGCAATTTGTATGAGAAACACAATGGTGACAATTGAATTGGCTAGAAAAGGCTGGCAATGAGCAGGATTAACTATCTGTGTGATTAAGTAACACAGCCAGGAAGACTGAGACGGGAAGACAGTGAATTAATAAAACAAGAAGGACCACACTGGAAATGGCAATGTAGCTGCCCCACTTAACACTAGCATCCATTATTTTTCCTTTCAGGTGCAGTAGTGTCTCATTCAGACCTTCAAGTCCAAATAGCCCTGTTAACTTGAGTCCAGTTAGCAGCCAGGAGTAGTTTGAAAGCAAAAAAAAAAAATATTTGCTCCCGTTCTCTTAAACAATATATTTACATATAAATAAAGGAATATGGATGGATTTGGATGGATTTGGAAATGGCTAAAGGAATAATTGGTTAGATTTTTTGTGGTTGATCGAGACGACCGTCTGGATTCAGGAATTTTTAAAGGGATATTTCACCATTGTGAGATTGGACCATTTTCAGCATTTTTGCTGGTTATTTTTTAAAGGGGAGTATTCACACATCCAGCCGTCTCACCTGCATGTGCTTGTCTTAATTCCACAAATTACACACTCTCGTAATGCTTTCTAGTTTTACTTTATTAGGTTTTATGAATGATGAGACGCTTTACAAAAACATTACACCTTAACTGTGGCTTTATTGTCCCAAAAAAACTGAAAAGGGAGTTCATGGGGCATCTTTATAAAACCACCTCAATTAGCTCCTGTCAATGCAAAGGTTCAACCCTGTTGCATTAATGCCACGGATGGGCCGATACGCTCTAATGATGACTCTCTTTACTCTACACTTTACAATGTCCACCCTAATACATCCGTGCAGGAACTTCTCTCTTGGAACTATAGTTTTGCTTTACACAAAAGCTCCCCTCTTAAGTAAAGCGAACAATGGCATTCATTCTATACATTCTCAAAAATAAGCTTTTCCTAACAGGGCTTTAAACCTTTCAATCTACAACACGCTTATTCTTTTATTTCTTATAAGTTTAAACACACCGGCGGTCTTGACACATATAGGGTGTTGTTTAAGTCTGTCTTCTGGTTACTTGGCTCTGTGTTTACCTCAGCACTTCTAACAGGTAGTGTTTGTACTGTGCGCAAATGTTCACGGTTTCTCCTGATCTGTCCTTCGTCAGTGTAGATGATGTAAGATCTGGGTGTCTCTGCATATTGAACCACTGTCCCACATTTCTTTTCTCTCGGGAGCCAGATGTTTTGACCTGGCTGCAGTGGCTGCTTTGGTCGAGCTCTGTGACATCTGTTGTAGTTGAATCGCTGCTTCTCCTTTGCTCGCTCCTCACGCCTCCTGAAGCCTTTGATGTTTGGCCAGCAGGGGTCCGAGTGATGGTGGGTTTCGCGGTATGGTGGTTTATAGTTGTCATGAACAGTTGTGAGGGAGAGCGACCACACTCCAGCTGTGTTGCTCGGTAAGCCATTAAAGCTTGAAGTTTCTCCTCTCCTCCTTTCCACAGTCTTCTGACAGTGGCCACAGCCCGCTCCGCCTCGCCGTTAGCCTGTGGATATCCTGAGCTGCTCGTGATGTGGGTAAATCCATACTCTTTGGAAAACACTCTGAAGAGCTCACTGTGTGGCCCATTATCTGAAATGACAATCTCTGGTATCCCACGGCGACTAAACACCTCCTTCAATGCAGCGACAACTGTTGCTGCTGTTGCAACCTTAAGTTGTGCCACTTCAGTGTACCTCGAGAAGTAATCCACAGTAAGCAGGTAGGTCTTTTCCTCCCAGAAGAAACGATCAGTTCCCACTCTTTTCCAAGGTCGTTCTGGTACTGGAGTGACCAGTAGGGGTTCACGTTGGTGAGTTCTGTTCTGCGAACAAACATCACAACATTCTACCATCTTATTTATCCGCACTGATAGCCCTGGCCACCAACCTGACTGCTCTTGCTCTGCACTTCACAATGCCCTGATGACCCCTGTGGAGTTTGCAGAGAATTTCTTCATGCGGGACGGGATCACAATTCTTTGTCCTCGTAGCAGTAGCTCTCCTGCCACAGTCAAGTTCTTTTTTGGAGGGCATATGGTACTAGTTGCATTAATTAATTAGTTTAGCACACACACGATCAGTTCTCTACATCTCTGCAATTTCTTTCAGTCTGGCTTCAGTCGCTGGTAGACTCTTGATTACGGAATCGACAAATACTTTGATTTCTGCTTCATTTTCTCTTACTCCTGTGAGAGGGTTTGTTTCACAGGCGCTCGGGACGATGTGTCTGCTGTTATTAAGCTCTTCTCCGGCACATGTACTATGTCCAACGTGAACTTCATCAGTCTCTGTCTGAATCTGAGAACTCTCGGTGGAAGCTCATCTCATGCTTTGGTGCTCAACAGTGGCACTGGGGTTTTATGGTCAGTCTCTAAATCAAATCTCAGTCCCTGAAGATAAGGAGAAAGCCGTTCGCATGCCCACGTCACTGCTAAAGCCTCCTTTTCAATTTGGGCTTAATGCAGGTGAATATGAGGCCAACACTCTGGTTGAGCTCAGTTCAGATTTCAGCCTCTGAAAGGGTTCTTTGATAGGTTCACCCCAGCACCACTCATTTTTTAACTGAGTAGATCTTTGAGTAGTTAGCCATCCCTATCACTCTTCTCACGTCCTCGACTCCTGTTGGTTCTGGCATCCCCATGTCTCCTTGTCTGGATCTGGAGTTACAGCATCTGAAGAAATACGGTTGCCCACAAATAATGTCCTTTGCAAATTCACATTTTTCATTCAATGTCAGTCCTGCTTCTTTCAGTCTTTTCAGCACTGGATGCAGTCTGGTGTTATGATCCTGCATTTCCTTGCCATTCACTACAGTGTCATCTGGATGACACACCAACCCCACCATCATCTGCGACATAAGACGCTGGAAGTGCTCTGGGGCTGATGAGATCCCAAACGGCTGGCGGTTAATGAAAAGCGGCCAAATGGGGTAATAAATGTTGTGAGGAGCCTGCTCTCTTCTGACAATTGGATCTGCAAAAACCCTGATCCATCCAGTTCTGTGAAAACTTTAGCTCCATCCAACATGGCTAACGTGTGGTCTACTGCTGGAAGTATGTGTCTCTCTCTACGAAACCATTTGTTCAGGTGTGTTAAATCCACGCTCACCCAGATCTGTCCTGGTTATGCCTTTGGTGCCACCACAAGCCCTGCAAACCAGGATGTAGGTTGGGTCAGTTTAGAAATCACCCCCATGTCCCCCATATGTTT
>KV751323.1:6427090-6437348 GCA_001698575.1 Mola mola | reverse complement strand
CTGGCAGAAAATTTTATTAAAATAAAAAAAAAAAAACTGGAAGAAAAATGTTGAGACTTTAGACAGAACAGAACACATCAAACCAACCTAATTCAATAGTTATTGAGCAGATCTGGAAATTGGAAACAGATTGATTTAAATGTATTTATTTTGACCCCTTGACACCTGAATTTATTTACAATTATATAAAAAAAATGAATTATTTGTGTTTTTGCTTTCAAGCTGATGCTTTATTAAGTGGAGATACGAGAAACCAGTGCTTGCAAAAGGTTCCTCGCTACGTATTGAGCATGTTTTTAGGTTGCTCGGAGTTAACTGAGTAAAAACGTCTCTCCATATTTTCAGTGTCGTGAAATATACTGTATGTGGCGTCATCAGGTACATCATTAAAGTTTGCCTCATCCAAACTAGGCTACTTACACTCAAATATCATGTTCGGAGGTACAGCGGTCGCCAACAAAGCTGATATTTGTGTCTTTTCAGAAATACTGCATGCCTTTCCACGGCTGACACGTGATCAGACCGATGCAGCCCTTTGATTTCAGAGCCCCGTCGTCTATAGCATTTCCCTGCAACTTCTCCCTTTCGGACGTGATAGAGATTAAGGACACTGTATCTTGCATCAGCGACCACATGGGCGACTGAACTCAGGAGGGGGGAGGGTCAGATTAAGGTGATCCCTGTATTCAATAACACTGACAGCACATTAAAGGGCCCAGACTGCGACTGTATGGAGACTATAGCATAATCGCTTTGGCCTGAGAGTAATTGAGAATATTCGTGTGTGTGTGTGTGTGTGTGTGTGTGTGTGTGTGGGTCATAAGGATGCTGCACACACTCAGGATGCAGGAAGTGTAGTAGAGGAGGAGGAAGGGTGGGGCTTTGAGGGAGCATTGCGTGACAAGACTGGAGAAAACAGAGTGCGGCCTAGTGTCTCTCACACACACACACACACACACACACACACACACACACACAGGCTCTTTACTCTCTTATGTCGCTTCAGGTTAGCTGCCCAGCTTTGACTCGGCTTTTCGTCTGACGCCCTTCGTTCTCTTCTAACTCGTTCTGCTTTTTTCCCCATCTTCCAGACTCCAAAATTTGTTTGGACAAATCCATTACCTATATATACACCGTATAAATAGAGAGAGAGATCAGTTCTGTAATAGTTACAAGGGAATGTGAGATATAAAAATGGTTCGGTCACAATGTTGCTCTTTAATCAGCTCATGTTTCTAAAGAAAAATGAAGGTTAAAGGTTAAGTACTTTTGTGGTTTGTAGGGTTTTCTGGGAGACATATTTTAGTCAAGGTTTGATTTGGACAAATTGATTAGATTAGTTATGATATATGTGAGAAAAAGTTCTATATTAACACAAAAATTATTGTAGATAAAACCAATCAAGGTTATTAATTTCCAAAATATCTGACTGCACCTTTTTTTTCTTCTTGTCTCTTTATTATAACATTTAAAGCTACTTTTTCTGTCTTTTCATTGTTGGTTACAAAGATTTCACAAAATGACCGTTAAAGTTCATCAGACATTTGGATCAACTTGTTAGGTAAATCTTTTGTATCTTGATTAAGTTGCATTATGTGATTGTATTAAAGGTCTTTTTTGTCACTGATAAGTTGATTCATTTATGTCAGCTTTCTTTCCTTCTCATTAGGTTTCACAGTTGGATTTAGCATTGTTTTTGTTTCATTGGTGAGTAAAAACTTGCTCTTCCAAGCATCCCTCCGGAACCAAAATTGTTAAAGAAAGTTGTTAATGTGTTGCTTTTCCGTCGGACGTGTTGCAAGACACAGGCCAAGTAAAAACGAAAGGGAATAACACGTCTTCCCCTCTGATTTTGTACTTTACACAACTTTTGACAAAAGCCATTTTCTTATTTAACCAAGACTTTTTGCATTAAGTTTTTAATATTATATTTTTCCAAAATATCAAATTATTAGTGGACCAAAGGTTTAGAACTGACTAAAATTCTAAAGTTCTTTTACACAAGTCCAGACGCTTTTTTTTTTTTTTTTTTTTGGCATTTTTGCATAAAAAGCAAAGCTGACATAAACAGAAAGTAACAGAAGAGAATGATAATCACCTACAAGAACTGATATCCAAAGGCTTTTCAGAAATGACAGAATTTGTTCTGAAACAAACCAAATTAGGCCTGTCTAGTAATGCAAAGATAAAACAGAAAAATGCAAACAGACCTACCAGAGATTTGCGTGAAAATCTGACTAAACTCTAATTAAACTAACCGAGAATCCACTAATGTCAGACACGCGTGATTACTGTGGGTGCATGAGGCGGCCGTGCAGGGCTGGTACATTGGGTCGTTTTCACAGTGCACCAGGGGCCCGAGAGCCCCAGTAAAGCCGCTGTAATTGAGAGGTCGCGCGCTCCAGCCCATCCCCGGTGCGCGCCTCGTGCGTCCTCCTCTGCTTTCTCACGCGATCGTTGAACGTGAACGACGCTCATCTGAGCATGAGATGAGAGAGAAGAGAGAGACTCGGATGATGCTCATAAGTTTAACACACGAAGAGGCTCCAATTTAAAAAACAAACAAACAGTAGAAATGATTTTTTTGATTCCAAACCAGGTGAAGGCGCGAGGCTGAAGAAAGAGTCTGTAAGACAAAGTGGTGAAGGAAAAACAACCCAACTCCATGGACAGGCCTTGATCATTTCGATTTTATATCGTGGAGCAACTCAATTTATATTTGTAATTGTGGCCAAATAAAAAAATAATAGAAATTATAGTGAATTCTTGTCAGCTAACTCGTGGTCGTTCAAGTTTGGGAGTGGGGAGAAACTCTAATGGATTCATTTTAAACTAGGATATTCAAAAGTAGCTTAAATAAGTAGACATTCCACAGGTTCCAGTTATTGTTTGCTGCATCAGCCGCTGAGTTTTAACGCATTACGCCACTATAAGGCCCGATCAGTCCATAAAATCATCTGGTTCTTATGTGCAACGGTCGTCCACAGGACTAAAATCCTCATTCTACGAAGTTGTCGTGATTATTTCTCGCTGTTATTGACCCTCATCTGTTGGTGCGGTGATCAAGTTGTTCGTGATTGGACTCGGACGTGTCAAAAACTTTGAATTTGTAAGCTGCCAGATGACCAGATTCCTTCTGTCAAGAGCCTGACGGAACACTACGGGCACGTCTGGGCTCCTTACGCGCACCGACCTGCGAGCCAAAAGCTCATTACTGGAGGTCAGCAAGCCCTCCGACCACGTGTTCTCAGCTTCGGTAAGAAATTATACAGAAATATTAAACCTCGCTTAGCAGGCATTAGCGTGTCCGTGTGCGGCAGCGCGGCTCCTGCAGGGAAACTGGCACACATTCACCTCGTGGAGGCGTCGCATAAAGCAGCCGTTTATGCGCTCTGTGTTCCCAATGAAGCCACAGATTTGCACTTCTAAAGCAAACAGTTTCTGACACTTACGATTTCACTTAATCTAAAAAGTTGTATGACTTCCTTCAATTGCTTTAAGTTTCCCATTTAAGGGCCATGTTGATGGAGCGGGAACCGTTCAGGAAGGCAGGCTTGGTTTTGAGCGCAAGGTCGGCCGAGGGGGAAAAGGTCCGCGCTTTTCAGCCGCTTTGTGCCGGGCTGACGAGTGCGTCCTGACAGGGGTTAACGTACCGTGAAGAGGTTAAACAAACGGACATTGCCGTTAGAAATCCTCCAGACGCATGCGGCCTTGTAAGTGGAGAAACTGGCAGCGGCGGTGTCAGTTCTTCAACCAGGGGTGGAGGCTAAACTCTCCTGTCTGGGTTTAAAACCTGGCCTCGTTTATCGTCGTCTAGTTCTAATCACTCTGACAACTTACTGCGTATGTTTACACGCGTTTAATAATATCAGCCTGAAAAAAAAGCTAAATAAAGTGTCATAAACCATCACCCTTAAAATGGACGTATGGATGGGACGCATGTCCGGACGTGGACGTGGATGTTTTAACATGACATCAGACCCACAGTAATTAGACAAAGTATGCAGAAATAGTTTCTTTTAGCAGTTTGTCTTATCTCACACATTTACACGCTGGGAGTGATTCATGATAACAGACCAAATTATTGACATAAAGCTGGCAAAGGTTTGTACCGTCTGATAGTAGAATGAATAAATACAGCTGATAATATGCAGAAAATTGGTGTCATTTTTTGTGATGCGCCATTAAACACAGTAGAAGAAGAGGAAGGAAAAACTTCCACCACACATTGTGGACAGAGTCGAGCATGTTGTCGCCAGATTCAGAAAAAACATGTCATCTTTATTTGATCTTTTGAAACCTCAAGTGTGCGTGAATGACAGGTTTAAATGATCTTACTTTTGCGACCCCAAAAACATCAAATTGCTGGTTATCTTATCAGTACTGACGAGTTGATTGTCAGTTAAAGATATCTAATCTTTCTCCATGCTAACAGGGTGAAACACTGTGAGACTCCGACAGTGCAGCTAAGAAAGAATTAACATTTCCTTCCCATAAAACCCATTTTATGTGAAGTAGGCTACTTATGCCATTGCCTATTGAGCGTAATCCAATCTGGTTGGAATAAAAGGGCCTGTGGTCAAAATCCTTGAACTTGAACATTTGACTGGAAATAAAAAGGTCTGACCCTTCGACGGGGCCACTAACGTTACATGTTTTCTTTGCAAAACAAACAGTGCTCTTCAAATGAGTGGCCCACTGACACAGATCCATGAGGCAGAAAGAAACTAGGTTAGAGCCAGCTCTGAATGCTTTCTTAATGCAGGAGATAAAACATGCACGTTAGCAAAGTGACATCAAAAGCATTTCCCAAATGGAGGAAACCCACGGCTCCAGAATCTCAGGGATTTTAAAAATGAGTTTAATAAGGTTTGTCCAAAGAAGGAAAACACCGGCTTCCACGCTGCACCTTCAGTTTTGCTTTTGTATACAACCGTGGACTTACTGATGTGAAAGCCCCAGTACAGTATGAGCAGGAGTAAAACTCCCAAAACTCTAGAAATTCCTCTGGGGCGAAAATCTCCTCCAAGCATTCCTCTTGAGTCTTGTGCTGATATGGAGCTAAAAATGCCTTGCTAAGGTCTGGTATTTGTGGGCTATATGCTGTTGACTTGCACTGAGAAGAGAGAGAACGGCGGAGATTATGGGCAATTAAAGCCCACTTTATGCCGGTCTGCTGGCGTCACAAAGTCTGGCCAAGAATGCTCACCTCGGCTAATACTATCAACGAGAACAAACTCTGCACCATCGACTTATTATGTACAGTGAATTATTAATATCAGAGCTAACATTGCCCGGCTATAAACATGCTTGCCGGCTAAGGGAAGCAAGTACGCTGGGAGGGTTTGCCCCTGAATAATGTCATACTGAATGATTTGGCAGGATCTTAAATAACGAGAGGGGACTTGAATCTACCGTTATACACAGGGATGGAGAACTCGTTTCACTTTTTTGGGCCCTGAATTGAAGATGTAATCTGCTTGATGCTTGTTCCAGAGTGTCATTAGCCTGCCACCAGAATATAATCTGAGGAGGACTGAATGGTTATGAAAAAACTGCAAGACAGCTCTGCAGACGCAGATGCATTATCTCTAGTTGATAGTATTGAAAGTACTACAGCTATAAATTTCTATCAAAGCCTGCACAGATTTACTATCATGTGGACTTATTTGCTCGAGGAATTGATTCTAACAGAACTGTGTGCAGGTTGCAAAAATTTTTGTGTAGATAATAAAATGTATGAAAAGACTTATCAAGTTTTTTGTTTTGTTTTTTGCTAGATTAGTGTATAATTCTTAAATCGTGACAAGCCAGTCCAAGGTGTAATGCACTCTGTTAGCCATTAGAGGGCCCCCACACAAGCATCTCTTCATGGCAGCTCACAGATCTGTGTGAGAATGTCTCAGGTCTCAGTGGTTTAGCTGCTTCCACTTTGTTTCTTTGAGCCACAGTCCTCTCGCAGCATAAAACGAATAAAAGAAATATATATAAAGCAGGTTTTTACATTACATCTGACCTGTGTGAGTGTGTGCCTCAGACACAAGTCATCTGAGGTAAGTATACTTCACTGAGTCACTATGAAGACCTTTTAATGTAAAAAGAGTTGTGAAGTGCCCCAGAGGAAGTACAGTCCTTCCTGTCTCACTGCGTCCACTGTAATGAACTAGGTCAAACAGTCTCCACTCTTATTGACTGTGAGAGTGGCAGACTCCAAGGCATTAATATCACACTTGAAGCAGTAATGGCGGCTACAAAATGGTTATTCGACCGAGGTAATTTTAAAATTTAAACCAGCAGACTGTAGTGTAAATGTGACTGGTTATTAATGATAAAACCAAGAATGTATTGTTTTCACATGGAATATTGTAAAAAAGAAATACAGAATTAACAACAAAAAAAAAAACAACCCCTAAAAGTCCCTTCGTTTCCTTAAATAAAAGGTTATAAGTATCTGCACAAACAAAATCTCTGGCAAGCTACTTCTTCTCACTGACTACCATCTCTGTGGTAGGCTTATGTTTTCAATCAGATGATAACACGACTAACTCTTAAACTGTGCTTTGCCACTCCCGGGCCTGGCTGGGAAACTCTCGCTGCCGCCAACTAGAGAAACATGCTCAATTTGATTCAGCTGTGCACAAGCTGATGATGTGATTTATGTGGTGAAACTGTATTTCAGAGTTGTTGTGGCGTGGGGAAGGCTGGTGGGGGGGTTGGTTGTTGAGCAGGCCAGCGGGCCTTATAAAGCAAAGGGCATGCCAGACTGGATAAGGATCAGAGGAGGATGAGAGAGAGGAGCGAGTAAAGCGAGAGAGGGGCTTCTGGGTCCGGGCTGTCGGCCCACGGAGCAGGGGGCGCAAGCCGGGGTGCCATATTGTTCAGACGGCCCGGTGTACACAGAGAAACGTGATCTAATGCGGGGGTTTTAACACACACAAACATCCTCATTTCTCCTGTAAAGAAACACCGAGAGCCCTATAAAACACGCAGCTTCATATTTATCGCCTCATGGCCGCTTGGATTTACCATGTGACCCCCTCTGGGTGGGGAACCACTGAACAAGTAACTGAATGTATAGAATTTTTCAAGCTCAAGCGGCTGCAAAAACACACAAAAAGTATTAACATATCTCAGTTTAAACACAATTTTATCAGCATTTTAGAAATGCAGATCTACATACATACATACATACATATGCGCCAGTGCAATTTATTTTTTAATGTTGTGGTACTCTTACTTCTTCCTTTGCTGGCGGTACTGACACATGTAGAGAATCATGTTCTGTTTGCTGCGGTTAGTCAACGATATTTTAACGTGCCTATTGCTTCTTGCCTTATAGGTACAATTTTTCCTGGCATCACACAAGGCAAATCTGCGCCAAAACATCTCCCTGAAATATCTGAAGAGTTGGAAAAGTTGACTGTGAGTAAAATAAAATATAGCCTAACAAGGTGAAAGAGTTTTACTAATTTTAGCGTTATAAATACGTGTTTTATTTTCAAAACCATCGTATTTATTTGTTTAAATCATATAATTGTTCACAATTTTACAGTGTAAAAGCTGAAACACCAACCCAACAAAGTAAATCTTTTTTTTTTAGTGATTATTTTCTCCACACTTCACCATATCCAACAGCAATGGGGAAAAAAAGGCTTAGAAATAAACGTTTCTATGCGTGTTTCGCAAATGAAGACAACTTGAAGGCGCGTGAGCCGCCGTCATATCCGGTAACCTGACGCAGCGCGACAATACAAGACAGGTGCAAGATGCAGTTGTTGAGCGCGCGGCTCGTGTTACTCTTGTCTCCTGCGAGTGTTTGGTTGAAGAGCAACACTGGAGCTGATCCTCTGTCAAAGGGTAAGTCTGGCCTCGGGGAGGCAGAGAGAGAAGGAGAGGGAGGGAGAGGAGTTAAAGGTCAGCGCCGCCGACTCCGCTGAGGAAGAGAAAAAGCTTAAATGTCTTGCCATTTCAGCGGGAAGGGTAAAGACGCCCGTCAGCACCCATTGAAATGTTTCAGATGATCCAAGACGGATGCGCTTATCTCAACCTGCCCGGTGAGAACTGCCCTCCTTACTCTTAATCAATAAACATTTGCTTAGCAGGCTTAGAGTGCAACTGTCCCGACTCCCATGTAAAGTTTGACCGCTGGTCCCGCAGTGACCGAGAGCAGCCACTTGGAGACTTTACTGGAGTGATTTGGTTTTAATTTATGGTCGGACGAGGCTACTTTTTCAAGGTTATTTACTCCTCTGAGGCGGACCGTCTAAGCAGCCCAGACCCTGTTTCTTTAAGTCTAATAGAAATGTCACGTTGAATAATTTAAAGAAACTTACGACGCATCAAAAAACATCTTATCCATTGGGTTGTGTTTTTTTTTTTTTGTGCACTAATTTTCTGAGTACAACCTCCACAGCTACATCATTAGAGCCTAAAGCAGAACATTACACGGAAGATACTTTGTATGCAGACGATCACAACAACACAGTGCTGACAAACACTGTCCTACTTCATTTTGTCAACCTACTCTGAATACAGAAAAAAGGAGAAAAATAAGACCTAATTAAAGCTCCGCTGCAGACAGACAGGCTTATTATAAAGAACCATTAGGCAAAGTTTTGATAACCTTCGACAGCTGCCGCATCTCCGGGATGCGGCGTTTCACGTGCCGTGCCAGGCCATGCGTGGCTCGGTGCGCGCATGCGTACGGCAAACATGACTGCCATCCACCACTGGTACAGCCTTTTACTATATGGCAGAACGAGACCTTCGCGTCTTTCGGATGCTGAAGGTTCTGCAAACTTTGGAGGGTTCTAAAACATGAAAACACGTGTGGCCTCGGTTCGTGTAACGGTCTGAACGAGACCTCAGCACCGACACAGGTTGCAGCACCGTCCTCCCCTGCAGCCTTCCTGCGTCGGAGGTGCGGGACTCGCGCCCGTGGACGGCTGCTGCCCTGGCGGATCTTAATTTTGGTTTGCACTCTAATTGACCCAAATAAAGAGTGCTGCACCACGAGCAGAGGGTTTTTCCTCCTGACTGCGTGGCCTCAAGGGACGGGCCTGCACGTGAACACACACTCTAACGCCCGCCCGCGCGCGCGCAGACGGAGCAGCAGCGGCAGCGGCTGACACGGAGACATTCTGCTTCACTCGGAAAGCCCCATTTGCCATCGTGCTCGTCCAATCGCAGGATGCCCCGAGTCGGCGCGTTAAGCGTCCGACTTTGACGTCCCCATTGTGCGTCCCAACGCCGGCACTGAGGACGTCCCTGTCCCGTCTCTGCCATGAACCCTCGTCCGCTCACAGCGCAAAACCCGCGGCGCTCGAGATGACTGGACTTTGACAATCGAGACACGAACCGCTCGGTTTTGGCGTAAAAAAAACAAAAACAAAAAAAAAACAGCGTGAAATTGGGAAAAACATGCAGGAGAAGCTCACGGACGGCCAGACTCCAACCACGTCGAGGGCGTCTTCGTTTTTCATCGAGAACATCCTGGGTAAAGGGGGGGATGTGCACGAGTCGGTGGCGCACAGCGGTCCGGCTGGCGTGGTGGAGGCGGCCTCCCCTGGCACAGCCCCGGACTCACATGACGCCGACACGGATGGCTCCGGCTCCGGCTCCGCTGCTCGGTCCCCGGACAGGGACTCGCCGGTGCGGTGGCACCGCGGCGGGACGGAGTTGAACTTCAGGGCGCTGGAAACAGCACAAAGTGAGTACAGAGTGACTGTGACTTCTGTAAACAGATGATTATCCGCCGGTGGCGCAAATCAGCGCCTGGTAATAAGTTAAGCATCACCGTAAACAGGCGCAAAGAGAGTTTGTACCAGCGACCGGTCTTCTAATAAATTGATGCATGCAGTTTGTCGCATGTCCTATATTAATTGCGCCAGAAATCTAATGTGAAAGCAAAGACTTCTCTCACAAGCGCGCTTCTCTGGCTCACATTCATTCAGACCCGTTTGATTGTTGGGCCGTTTATTTAGCACCGTGGCTTTATCTGGTTAATACTGAGAGACAAGAGCGTTCTGCTTCTCGCTTCATTGACTAAAACCAACAAAGTCAGGGTGAGTCGAATGTGGAGCCCAGACTATTGTGGTCATGGCTGCGTTAATCCACCCTGAGCTCACCGAAAGACCCAACGCCGCTCACAGGCGACTGTGATTTGTAATGTGTGTTAACATCCCGGAAAATCTTTTATGCAATAAAGGCACTGCTTCAATTTGCGAAACACGCGTATGGCTGAATGCTTTTTAAGTCA
>KV751323.1:6400554-6422937 GCA_001698575.1 Mola mola | reverse complement strand
TATTAACAGCTATTTCAGCAGCTTAAGCCACCAAAGAAATTACAATAGCCTAGCTATTTGCATGCATTTCCTGTATCATAATGAATTTTCAATTACTGAAATTATATATGTATTTAAATGAATGTAATTAACATTTTATTGTTTCACGCATGTCTATTATTTTTTCTGAGTATCTTACTATTCTTACTTTATTCCACTTTTGCCTATAAACACATTACACAATTTACTTAATCTGTAATTAAAACATCTTCATTCAAGAAATATTTTTACAGAATCTATTAATGTGGATTGAGCTTCTTTTTTTTTGTTTCAGACTGGTTTATTATAACAAGAAATTGCTGATGATGAGGACACGGTGCACAGTTTATGAATTGGGGCTTTTTTTTTTTTTTTCAAACCCCACATTGTAGCAGCTATAATTAAAAGTTGTACAATCCCACAAAGAATCAATCGGTGTCGGTAAAGGCTGTTAAGAATGCTTGCTAATCCAACAGGCCCCACTTGCATGTAGGAAAACTGCATATAGTTTGAAGTTGGGACCAAGTCAGTTACTATAACTGGCCTAAAATAAGAATAAATACAATATAGCTTATTAAAACAATTTTGATGTTATGAGCATATAGAAGTCAATTTGTATTATCAGTAAGTCTGGGGAAAAATGTACCAAGTTAAGGAAACAATTTATCAAAATATGACATTTCAGAGCCAGAATAGTTAATAAACTATTAATTAAGGAATATAAAAGATTATCAATGTTATATGGGACAAACTTTGTTCCTCAGAAACTAAAAAAACAGAAAAAAAAACTCCTCCATTAACATAAATATACAGTATATACACATGTAGGTCAATAAGACCTACCAATTTCTTGCATTGCAAGAGTTGGAGAGACAGGAGGTCACACTTGTCTTTCAGTGTAGAAGTTTCTGGATATTTGTGGCGTATTCATGTTATATACACAATATTTAAGCATGAGGAGACTAAATGTTGCAGTGGGGGAATATAACTGGGACCAGATAGTTAAGTACCACACTAATAACAAATCTAACTTATTTATAATTTACTTGAGCATATTTCAATTTTCCTACAAGTTTATACTACTACTCCCCATATGAGAGGCAGATATTGTACCTTTTAAACAAGTGTATGGTATTTCTCATAAACTTCTCATCCTTTAAAGAAATTTGGAATAAACTGAAGGATGATCCTTTCTGCACTAACATTTAATAAAATATTGGCATGATTCTGGTCAACAACCCTACAAACAGGACGATCCTGTGGAATATAGTGTGTTAATTAGACACGATTAAATCAGTTAATAGTAGATAAAGTAGTTAAAATAAGCTCATTTGTAACATACACATGACTGCAGCATATTAACCCAAAATGGCCATAAAACAACGGGCGGAATTTTACTGCACAATAACATTACTTAGTAAATATTGTCAATAGCACATATTATTCTATAACAATTTTAAATGCAGTGTTTCCACTTGTATTGAGATATTTTTACTAAAAGTAAATGATCTAAACACTTTTAGCATCACGGAAATTGTGCTCCTCATTTTGGAAAAGTAGTGATCCATGCAGAAAGTGGTGGACAGATGCAGACAGGAGGAGAATCTCGTCCCGTCCTGTTCTGCGTCAGCCAGCGTCTAGGTCCTCAAGCCCTTTTCCTGAGTGGACTCAGTAACACAGCCAGGATATCAGCAGCCTCAGCATAATTTGAAGTGTGCACAATAGTAAGCTTCGCTCCCTCTCTTGTGAAGCCGAGCCAAGGCTCATTTATCCACAAGCTTCAAGTCAGGCATATTGCTAAACATTTTGGTTTCCACACTGGAAGTAGAGGGCTCCCTGGATAACATGTTGTCCCATTTTCTGCTTTGTGGAACTGGTTAAGTCGTTATAATGTGGTCAAGGAGGGCAGACCAGGAATTTAAGAGGGAAACACGGTAACCAGTAACAACTGGATGACTCAGAAGGAAGATGTCAATTTCAACAGTAATAATACTAAAAGTCAAAGATGCAAACTATACTACTACTGTAACTGCTGACACAACCTGTTAAATGACCGTTAAGGCAACAAATAGGCAACATGATATGAGACAGGCCAAATGAGCTTCATATTGAAAAGCATATTTTCATATAAAACTGAGGAGGAAAAAAAAATGCAACCCTCTAAATTATTATGTGAAGTATTACTTTTTGGGAAATTTTGTTTTTTTGACATGGCCTTTTAGCTCATAAGACTGTGGCAGACAGAAAAGCTTCCCAGTGTAAAGTTGTGACGTTTAAAATCATCTGAATTTCTGCAGGCCAAAGACAATAGCTCCCTGCTCCCTGCAGAGAATTGTTTTCCGTCTAACCCTCCTCCCTCCTCGTGCCTCAAACTTTAATATCCTTGACTTGGACAACATTTGTTAGCTGGCAGAAGTCAACTGAATCCAACTTGTGCTTTCAACCCAAATCTAATCTCAAATGACAAGAATTTCCCACGAATGTGTGTCCACTTCCTGCACTGACTTAGTTTATGGCCAACTGACCTTATCCATGCTGCCCTTTGACCCTGGTGCACTTGGGGACCACATTTCTCTGAATGTAGATCTAAATCTGACTGAATAGAAAAACTAAAATTAAAGGCTTATTTATCTGATGTAAACCAGATTCGCATCAAAAACCACAATCATTATTAATCCACTTCACTGAATAATACAGACATTTCTGAGGCATTCACAAACATCACTGTGTGTGTGATTCAGAAACTCTGTGTGTGTGCCCGTTTAGTGAAGAAGACAAGCCTGTTTTGTCTGGCAGGCTGTCTGATGTTTCAGAGCCAGAGCCAGATTCATTCAGCAGTACCCACGATTCCTTGCAGCTACACAATTTAGATTAGATGCCAGACAAGATATATGTGGCTGAATTATATCTTTGTTGACTTTAACGCAGACATAAAGACTAGAAAATAGATATGACACATACAGTGATTCTCCTCAATGCTTGTTACAATTGCAAATTGTTTCTATCACAGTGGTCTTCTCATGTTGCCACTCCATACTCCCCTCCAACCCTTCTTACTCAGTTTGCTTCCCGCCTCTTGACTTGTCACAGTTGATCTCAGCAGTCTGTGAACTGACGCCGACTGTGACTGGATGTGAAGGACTGAGGAGGAGGGTGTGTAACAAAGGGTTGAGGGGTGATATCGAACAGAGCCAGTTGATGAGTATGTGTTTGTGTTGGAAAAAACACGATTGCGTTTGTATTCCTGCATGGGTCTGTGCCTCTCAATAGCCAAGGTCCACCTGGTCAGGAGCAAGGAAGTGCTGTTCCTGTTGGTCAGGGAGCCCAGAGTGTGTGTGTGCACATTCTGCCTGTGTAAAACTCTCTGGCAGCTCCTTTCTGCATGACTAGGTGGGGGCCCCTCTCTAACTCGTTACTTCAACCTCTGTTCACCTCTCCCAGTCATCTGACAAAGGTCATTGCCCAAGACGATGGGAGAGACTGTCGCTGAACATGTTTCTGAAAAACTGTCACCAAAGGATTACACATGGAGGATGTCATAAATATGCTGTGACCTACAATAGAATACAATAGACTGTCATTATATATAGTATAACAAACTGGCATTTAGTGATAGCACCAACGAAAAACAGATAAATACCAAGAACAGCAGTCTAACAGAAAGCTGCAGAATAGCAGTACAGGGTTGCATTGTGCAAAATGTTCAGACTTTACATTATTTACATACACAGTCTACTGTGCATTTCTGAATCTTGCAATGCATGACTGCATCAGTATGATTTAAAGGTGTAAAAACATGTTTTTGTTGAGAAAGAAGTCACATAAACCATAGCTCTGGGTGTAAAAATGCTTGAACAATGCTGCAGCATTAGCAGGCCAGAGTGTTTTCTGGCCTCAAAGGATTCCACATCTGTAAGACTATCCCCCCCCAAACAACCCAAACAAGTTAAAGAAGTACCCAGGTTCGCTTAACATTGAGGAGGTTTTAATTATGAATCCCATCTCTTAATTTTTGCCTTGCTCTTTAGTGACTGCGCTGTGATCCCCTCTTGTCTGTGAGAAAATTCCCATAACTCCCTTATACACAATGCACAATTTGAAGTCCATTCATCCATCCATCCATTTTCCGCTTGAGTTGAGTTTGGAAAAGTATCTCAACCAAGTGAAATTATGACTAATGCTTAATTATCAGTCCCCACCTTTAAATTAACAGTGTTGCAGTCCCATATTTTAAGTAGTTGTTACTCTAGACTATCAAGAACACTGGTTGTCACTGTTTGGACTTTAGTCCAATGATATAATATTCATGTAGATCTTATACTCAGAGCCCACACATTCTCAATTTTCCTGGGTAGTTGTGTCATGTTTTGCCATTTACTGGTAAAACATTTTTTGACTGACTGTGTGAGTAAGCTAGTGACCCATCAGCCAATACGAGTAAGTATTTCCTTGTATGTACATGTAAGCCAAGAATGATTGGTCTCGTCTCTGTTGTGTTCAGTGTAAGTGTTGTAATACTCAAAATTAAAACATTGCCAGCTTCTTTGGTCAAAAACCAACAAATCGCCCAAAATGAGGGGAAATCTGAGGCTGAATGTCCAGGCCAGGCGACACCCAAGTTATTGAGTGTGTTCTACAGCAATAGACCTGTCCATTGATTCCCTCGGGGGGTTCCACTGTGCTGGGGGGCAACCTGAGACCAAAACTACATGACACAGCACATTGTGAAGTAAACATCCAGGCTATTAGTTAGAAGGTGGAACCTGAGATGGCGGGCGGGGGGGTCTGTGTATGTGTCACACTTAAAGACGTGCGATGGCCTATTGATCTGCAAATTTAGTCAAACCCCCTTTCTCTACGCAACAAATTGCTTGAGGAAATTGAGTCACAGGGATGAAATCAGATAAGTGAGATTGTGCAAGGATTACACAAGAAGACCTGATTAGCCAGAAAAATAATTTCAAAGTCATCTAAATTGTCACATTCAGACAAACAGACTTGGACCAACAACAACCAACAAGTTTAATAACAAAGCTTGTTCTGTACACGGGTGATCAATCAGAGAAGGCACTGGCAGAAAATCACAAAGCAAAGAGTGGTCAAAAAACAGGGAATGGCCAAAACACAATTTACAGAGATCAGGCAACAGTACCAAATAAAAAGCTGGGCAAGACGCAGGACACGAGGAAACAAACTGGGTCGTACACAAGTTAAAAAAACACAAGAAAGAATACCAGAAACACTACTCACAAGGACACAGACGATCTGACAAGGACACACTGGGAGAGTGGGGTATAAATACGAAGAAGGAGGGGACAAAACAAGACTCGGGTGTAGAAAATTAACAATCGCAGAGGAGGAAACTTGATAGGAATAGGAGAATACAATCACAATTACCAAAATAAAAGACAAACACGAAACAGAAAATGAAAACAAACTATCTGATTTGACGAGACCCAACATAAGTAAGCCAAAAAACGAATTAAACAGAAATTAACCTAGAATTTTTTCAACTTAAGGCCCATTTCTTAGGACCACATTTCAAAATTCATGAAACAGAAATCAAAGCTTGACTAGAAGACTAGCTAGTTCAGAGGGATTGTTAGCTAGCTGTGGCAGACCTGAACTAGTAGGGGGAGAACACGATTGCTTTGTTTTTTGAAAAAATGCAATGGTCACTAAAACTGCATTTTAATATGTAATTTTCACTTTCAGCCTATTAATATATACACCGATCAGGCATAACATTATGACCACCTGTCTAATATTGTGCTGGTCCCCCTTTTGCTGCCAAAACAGCCCTGACCCGTTGAGGCATGGACTCCACTAGACCCCTGAAGGTGTACTGTGGTATCTGGCACCAAGATGTTAGCAGCAGATCTTTTAAGTCCTGTAAGTTGCAAGGTGGGGCCTCCATGAATCGGACTTGTTTGTCCAGCACATCACACAAAATCTTGATTAGATTGAGATCTGGGGAGTTTGGAGGCCAAGTCAACACCTCAAACTTGTTGTTGCGCTCCTCAAACCCTTCCTGAGCCATTTATGATTCGTGGCATGGCGCATTATCCTATCCTCTAATAGGCTACAGCCATCAGGGAATACCATTTCTGTGAAAAGGTGTCCGTCCTCTGTAACAATGCTTAGGTAATGGGTAGGTGTAACATCCACACGTATGGCAGAACCCAAGTTTTCCCTGTAGAACACTGGCCAAAGCAACACACTGCCTCCGCTGGGCGTGCCTTCTTCTCGTAGTCCATCATGGCACAGGCACTCGGCCATCCACGTGATGTAAAAGACAACGTGATTCATCAGACCAGGCCACCTTCTTCCATTGCTCAGTGGTCCAAGTTCTGATGCTTAGTGCCCATTGTTGGCGCTTTCGGAGCTGGAGAGGGTTCAGCACGGGCACCCTGACTGGTCTGCAGCTATGCAGACCCATATGCAAAAAACTGCGATGCACTGTGTATTCTGACACCTTTCTATCAGAACCAGCATTAACTTCTTCAGCAATTTGAGCAACGGCAGCTCGTCTGATGGATCAGACCACACGGGCCAGTCTTCGCTGCCCACATGCATCAATGAGCCTTGGCCGCCCATGACCATGTTGCCGGTCCACCACTGTTCCTTCCTTGGACCAATTTTGATAGAAACTGACCAATGCAGACCAGGAACACCCTACAAGAGCTGCAGCTTTGGAGATGCTCTGACCCAGTTGTCTAGCCATCCCAATTTGGCCTTTGTCAAACTTGCAAAAATCGTTACGCCTGCCCATTTTTCCTGCTTTTCAACACATCAACTTTGAGGACAAAATGTTCAATTGCTGCCTTATATATTCCACCCACTAACAGGTGCCACAATGAAGAGATAGTGACAGTGTACACTACACCTGTCAGTGGTCATAATGTTGTGCCTGATCGGTGTATATTTTTTTAATAATGAAATAGAATATTAGTAACAATTGTCTAAACCTTTGACTGTACCCTTGCTGCCAAGGCCCACTAGATGATGCTCTAGGGCCCACCATTAAAATAGCTGATTTAGACAATATGAACAGAACAAATCTCTGTACGGCATCATAATACTCTTCTAACTCTAAGTTCTAACTTGTCACAAAAAGAAGTTGGAATGACAGTATTAGTTTTCAATAGTATACAATAGTATACAAACAGTATACTATAGCATACTAGTCAAAAGTCAATTTGACAATTTACCAGGCCATCATGATATTAAGTTATAACAAACTGATTATACAGAATACTTTTCCTAACCCTAACACGGTGGTAAGATTGTATTTGATAAGATTAACAAACCAGCACTTATAACATCCTACTTGCTGTTGGTTAAACTGCACAACCCCAATTCGTAAACGTTGGGACATTATGTAAAATCCCCAAAACAACAGAATGCGCTGATATACAGTATGTTTTTAACATACATGTTAAGGAAAGAAATTTGACATTTAACTTGCTAATCTTTATTGTTCTTGTTAAAAATGATGCCAGCAGTACGTATGAAAAAAAAAATTGTATTTTAATATGTTCAGTACATTGAGTTACATCACCTTTTCTACACTCACAACGCATTTGGGAATTGAGAAACTTCATGTTGAAGATTCAATAGTACAATACTGTCCCATTCTTGCTCGATATGAAGGTGTTCATGCAGTCCAAAATCTCAGTTGTTGAATTTTGTGCTTCATAACGGGCCACACATTTTCAATTTGACAGGTCTGCACAGCGGGCAGGCCAGTCTAGTGCTTGCTGAGGCTACATGATATCAGGAAAATATTTGCTTTACGCTGCTGAATATTGCGATGACAATATAACTCACAGTAAACAAATATTGCAGTATTTCTTTCTGCTTTTCTTTTTCACTATGCAAAATATTGTCATATTCATATTCAATTTACAAAATAATAAGACTACAATATAGATGAAAATTGCACCAAGAAGCAGGTCAATTTGAATCTCCATTCATTTAAACGGGCACCATGGCAAGATGAAGACTGTGATTTACACTGAATTGGCATAGCTGTTGAGGTTGGTGGCCTTCACAACATTGAGTTGGTTATCCGTGGTAATGAATACTTGTTGCTCCCAGGTGGCTGATACTTCACACAATCCAAGAGATATATATTCCTTGGTGAGTGATAATGACAAATACACAATCTTTAGACACTGGATTTTCCTTTTTTTGTGACAAAATGGACCATGAGGCTTACGTCTGCCATTGGATGAGCCTACTTTCACCGGCTGCCCATAGTTGTTGTTTTTGGAACGGGGACTTGGGGAAAATGTTTTTGTGATGGAATCTAATATCTATGCTCAAATTTGTTTGTCAGGCTCAAAGTCCTCACTGCTAAATGTGTTCTTAGGTATCATATCCTTTGCTTAATAACATGTGAGGGCCTCTAATATTTCATTTTTGGAAGGAATAACACGCACACAAAGCTCTAATGAATGGACATCTGTTAGACTGTTTTGCTGCCACTTGTCAATAGCTTTGCAAATCAGTCGTGTTCTTTCTGGTTGTTGCCACACAAATAACAGATGTGCTGTTCGTATTAACCATAAGTTTGACTTAACACTCATCACTCTCTCATTCTATGATGCTCTTGCTAAACACACCTGTGTGTTGGTGTATGAAAGCATTGGACATCCATATATGTCATTTATCACAGTTCAACAAGTCTTTTGTGATCTGTATTATATTTTCAATATAATGTAAAAGCTAAAGGACACAACACATTCAAAATGTGAACTTGTCACACCAAAAGACACTTTTGCACTTTGCGTCATTCCATCTCTGATGAACTTCGGGACATTGCTGAGGTATGGTTTGTGCTTCATATTATAGAGTCATAATTAGTATTAGTAAAAGGATTCCTGAGCCCATGTAAGAATGTTCTTCATGGAATCACTTTGGGTTTTAATGCAGTGTTGCTTGAGGTGCTTTGATATTATGGGTCCAGCTGGTAAAAATGAAAACAATTCCTTACAATTTGTGCATAGACATTTACCTGTGGAATGTTACGATGAGGCATTTTCGAGCATTCCACAACTTTCCCGGTCGTTTGCAAGCTTAGTCCCATTTTGTTTAAAACCTTTTGTTTGTAGAAAATTAAAATTAAGAATATATTTACCAAAATCAATGGAGGTGAATGCACACACACACACACACACACACTCCATCTCGCTCTCTTTACGACTGCAAAGACTCAGCTAGCATAGTCAGGATAACAATTAAGACATGGTATTTATTAGGTACAAATAGCTACAACAATGTGATGAATAAATTATCCATGAAAATCATTACTTAGAAGCATTTTAATTTTGCTTTAGTCAAAACAACAGACAACACTAACAATAAACCCAGTGTCATATCTAAAGTAAAATAAATTAATTTCCATTACATCCCTTTCTCTCTTGCACTGAAACACACAAACCATATAACAATTAAATAGCTTCCTCTCTCATACCCCCCTCACGTCCTGTCCCCTCAGACACCCTTGTCACGATAATGTGCCATTAATCTACCACTGAAAACACATTATTGATCAATCAATAGGCAAGATGGAGGGATAGAGGAAGAGGAAAGGGGAGAAGCGAGGAGGAGAAGGACAAGAGGCACAGGAGGGATGTTCTAAGTCTTAGGGGAAGCTTTTGTGCAAAAGAGAGGGGGGTCAACACTTATCCATAACACCAGAGAATGAGCTCCACTTTTTTGCAAGACATGGAATATGCAATGTGGTTTCATAGTGACAGTCAATACTGGTCCATTAACAACAGATACAGTTGTCAGAGTGCCCTAACTTTATCTAACCCCCCAATGCCTCCAACATCCTTTAGACCAGTACTATCCTCCACTACCTAGATAATTTTAACATTTTCATATTGTTAGAAATGTGCAACTGCCTTTAATACTTCAACTGAGATATGAAAAATGTGTTATTTTTCCTATTTACCCCCCCACCTGTTCTACTCCCACTTGTCCATGTCCAGAGCCACATAGGTGAAATTTGTAGTGGAAGGGTGGAAGAGGGCTAAAACATCTGTGATAGATGTAGGAGGGACGGTTTCCATCGATCAATCCATTTTCTACTGCTTATCCTATGGAAGAGAGGATTTGTTTTTACAAAAAGATTGACTAAAAGTATCAAAAATGATTATGATTATTATGATTATTATTATGATATTACTATGATTAACCTTGTGAAAATCATGTAGTCCTACTTCATAATTTATAGTCTGTTTGAGTTTAATTAAAGTTGTACGTTGTATGATAAAGGATTGTTGAGTCTCATTCTAAGATCGTCAAATGCAAACTGTTTATGTGGGTGATGGGCCCGACCTGCCAACGCAAAGCAACAGTATTCGAGGACCTGGAAATGGGAGTAAACAATCTAGTATTGTATACTTTTCAGTTTTAATAGCGTTAATCATGTTATCTTGACAAAAAAAAGAGCCTCATTACCAGGTTTGGCATAACTTTTAAGAAAGTGTTTTAATGGAGAAATAGCACATGCAGTGAATGCAACGTTGTGGGTGATAACACCAGTATGGAACACACATGCACACATTTAATGTACACTCAAGCCAAATTTTTAACACATTCTAATCCCCACCGGTAAATTAAAAGTTAAATTGAATTAAGTTTATTTTCCTGGCATTAATGAGGATTGAAAAAATGTTTCTGTTACACTGAAAACATAATCATGATAGACAAGCATGGTAACATACACCTTCAGCGACATAGGTTCACCAAACCTTCCCACGCACACCTTGATGGTGTTGTAGCACAGGATGCGCTCATCCACATCTAAGCGGAGCAGAACATGTACTAAATGTGTAGTGGAGCTAACCTGAATGCCTTTACAGTAACACGCCACATTGACGTGACACCCAGGGGGCCTGGCAGACACTGGCCTGCTGCCATTTACGGCTTCACTGAATGCTGAAGAATAAATAGCTACAGCTAAACTCAGTCCCCAAATGCTGTGGGCCTTCGTACATTGAGATATTCATGTCCAAAATTTTATTATGTTAGTACATAAAGGAAAAAGTACACTGTGCTTGTGATGACATTGCTCAAGTTTATTGAAAGGAATTCCTCCATGTCCTTTTCAAAAGATGTTTTCATCAAATGGCAGGTAAAGATGTAATTATTACAAATTTAAGGTTCTGTTCCATTTAGAGATCATCCAGTGAGCCAACTTGCACATTGACTCTAGTTCATTTGAATGGAACTGAACTTTAATTTTTATCATTGGGAACACCTGTGTTTACCCTATTATTTTTTAATGCCCAAATGGCTGCTGTTAAAGTCTATGTCACATACGTATGACAGCATATAAAGCAATGATTTAAGGCTATTTCAAAATGTTATTTCTTTATTCAATTATTTTATTAATTCTTTAATTTTAATTAAAGTCCTAAATTGCAACACAAATGTATTAATTTATAAAGCAAATACTACACTACAAAAATATAAATATTGCAACTGTTGAACTGTAAGTGTAGTGAGTTATTTTAGTATCCATTGGGCTCTGTGTGGGCGCATCACTGCTCATTGGATGTGTACCAATGATTCTGACCGCTTTTTAATTACCTTTTGTTGTCAAATTGTAGATGCGTGAATACCATGACAGGTTCTCTGTGATGTTGATTGAAAGGAAACAGAAAACTTGTTCCACCTGATCCCCGCTGATGTAGAGTTTTTTGTTTGGTTTGCTGTTGGTTTTAAATAGAGCATTGTCAATGGGATTGTGCAACAGACTTAGGTCCGGAAGTCCTGAAAACATTAGACATTCGTGGTGGTTCAAGTATGCACCTTTAGGAACATTTACATGGAGCCTAATATTCCAATTTAAACCAGGTTAAAAATTCAAACGGAATAAAATGAATAAATCCTTCATTTTAGAATAAATTGGTTGCAAAGGGGTGGAATGAACTTTTCAGAAACAAATTAAAAGAAAAATTATACCATGTAAATGGTTAACCCCATTTTTTCCTGGCACTTGTCCTTGTGGCATCTTACTCTACTCAACAACAATCTCATTTTCCGATCTGAACTGGTCCTGGAGAAGACCACAACATAATGAAAGAAGCCGTGATAGGCCTAAGCATATAACTAATTAAAAACTGCAAGCTGCAAAAGTCTGAAGCCTGTCGACGACAAGGCTAAATCCTACAACAAGAGTGGATCCAACCCAGGTAACTTCCCATAGTATGAAAATAATAAAAGGCCGTGAAAGACAAGTGCTTGATGTATTCATCACTTCAACGCTTGCACGCTGCTGTTCAGACTTAATATGTCAGCGTATATAAGAACCAGACTGTATTCAATCACATCCCATATAAACAGTTGACCCCAAATCTTCCGTCTGAATGATTTTATTCGGAATCATTATCCAAACAAAGCATGTCACAACTACATTTGGGTGTATCTAAAAAGGACATGTGTGTGGTTAAAGTTTTATGAAGCTTGGGGTGCTTAAATGTCACTGTGATGGAGAATATAGCATGTGACAAGGTCAAGAACTGAAAGTCAAAAGTTAAATCTTAAACTCACACTTATATGTAAGAGGAGGAAGAATATACTCTATGTATACACACAGAGAGACTTTTAATGTGCATGTAAAATTAGTTATTGAATACGACCTGGAATAGGCCAGTGAAATTAGCAATAAAAGTCCTGTAAGAAACAACAGCGTTCAATGTTGATCAAAGATTTTTCTGTCTTTCATTCCAGATATTTTGTATTTGCTATCACTCTTGTGATAACTCTGTTGCTTCCTCGCAAAAACGCACACAGCAAGCACACCTCTCAGCCCCAAAGCAAGTGGATCTCTGGAGGATTATGCTCCCCTCTGGCCAGTTCAGGAGAAGCTCTAAGTGCTCTGTAATAGCCAGCAATCAGCACAGATGGATAGAAACCAATGTCTCGCCCTCAGGAAAGAAATATAAATAAATAAGATGAATAAATAAAAGCCCTGTGTCCTCACAACCACAGACTGCATTGGGCATGTGTTTTATAATGAATATAGATTGAGAGGTTGAAATATTTATGGTCCAGGGGTGGCGTGAGCAGGAGGGAGGCTAATGGTGTGAAATCGCATCCCAAATGGACAGAAATGAAAAAAGGGAAATTCCTCTTGCTCCGGAAGCTTCCAAGGAAGCTTTTGGGTTGCTCAGCTGGGATTCTGTTAAGATGCTTTCAGCAAAATACGTTTAGGATCGCTGCCATTTTGTTTTTCTGAAGTCACAAACAAAATTGTAGCTGAAATAGCATTCCGTCCTCGTGAACAAAAACATCTACAATCATAAAGACTAAAGACTTCATCATCCATCTGAACTCCAATCACCCTTTACTAAATGCCTTAACACTTGGTTTCCCCTTAAGTGCCCTATACACCCTCATTACCTAATTTGCTTGTATGCAGCATACACCTAAGAGCCATAAACGATAAAAGCCCTCCATTGGTCAGTGGAGAGGTGTCTGGGGACATGGACGGACTAAGAACAGCCCAAGGGCCAGATGAAGAATAACTCCGTAGACCACTGCAGAGAGAGAACATATTGTCCCTGACAAGAACAAACATTAGACTGATAAACAAGTAGCTCGGGGTGAGCAAGCGTTTTACGGATGCATGAGAGAGAGAGAATAGAGAGCGAGAGAGAGAGAGAGAGAGCGAGAGAGCAAACTGTAAGTGGTAATAGAGAGTCAGAGGAGATGAGCCGAGATGAGTACCGAATACAAAAATAGTCACACTGAGGCCTCGGGAGAGCTTTGAGATTCCACATTTGTCTTTTACATCGTTACGTGGGATCAGCCTCAACATGTTTTGTGTGTATACATGCAATGGTACATGTGTTTGTCTAAAAAATATTGAAACATATCAAATATGTGCAAATATTGAACATATCACCAGACAAAATGTCTACACTTGCTGCTTTCATCCTCATCTTAATTGTGAAACACTAGAAAGCGTTGAGATATCCCCGGTTAACCCCCGGCTCACAAAGCCAAGTGAGATGCAGTGTTACCCATTATGTTGCACACCAATGAAGCAGGCAGAATAGAGATGAACACGAGACTTAAGTTGACATTAACTACTTTTGCCCTGCAGCACTGAGATTGTCTATCAATAATAATGTGCAAGCCTTATAAAAGCATCTCTCGGCTCTTCTGGAGATGATAAAGGAACACGTCATCTGAGATCTCTCTCACCATAGCTGCACTACTTGCGGCTATTTCGCTACTTAAGGGGCATTAAGTCTGCTTGTCATCAGACAAAAATATTACACTCTTGAAGTAAACATTTTGTCCTGCATTTGAAGGGTGGTTTCAAATCTAAGTGTTTTAAAGTGTCGTTTGGGGTTAGAGGCTCAGATGAGTACTGCAGACTATTTGAGAGAGGCAACTTCTGGTGGCAGGCAGACTATAAAGTTGATAGTCTGTTGGGAGCGTTTAATAATGAAACAAGAATATGTGGACTTGCTAGAGTTAAGTACACTTAAGAGTGCACTCAGAAGTGTTGTGGAAGAGATACCGGTTGAGAAGTTGGGACAAAGAGATGGTTAAAAAACTAAGCTCTGAATCTGGGTTGAGTCAACGTTGATCGGGAAAACAGATTTTTACAGTAATTGAAAATATTTAATAATCTCACAAATCCCACATGTTTGATTAACAGACTGTCATACAGCAAAGAGCTGTAATATTTCTACATCCAAACCCAGGGGCTGTTAACACATATGTTTCCCATTCATATGCAAGAATCACTGAGCGCTGGTGTCTGCATGCTATGATGCTGCAGATTGAACAATAAGTGTACTTCTGTTCAAGTGTGTAAAGATATAAGAATGTCTATGCAATTGTTCGGCTTTGAGTGTAGCCTTTCTCTGCCATCAGGAGGTTTTAATAGAGTGGTATATTCCTTTGCATTTTACATGACTCTAGGGCACACTGCTCTCGCCTGTCTGCTCTGCTCAGATCAGATGCTCAAACTGGAGCACAGAATGCACTGCAGATCTTTATTCTATCCCGCTCTGTAATCTGTGTTGCCTCTGTATGTGTTTACAGGCGTGTGTTACATACATATAGCCATAAGATTAATTCCTACTTTTCCACACTATTTTCAGCATTATACTGGATCTGTACTGAGCAAAGTCTCAAATGGGCACTGTGTTACTGTATTACACATATCTGCAGGAATTGTGGTGTGTCACAGGATTCAAAAGAACAAAATAAGTTTCAACCCAGGGTTGGTGAAAGACACATTTTTTTTTTTTTTTTTTTACCAATAACCAGTAATAACCAGTATTTTTATAGCACTAAATCATAGCTAATAATTTTTGTCAGTGGGTTTTTACAAACTGTACAAATTCCCCGAAGAGACCCCCGAACCAAGCGATGAAAAACTATAAAAAACCTGAGCAGGGGAAAAAGGAAACCTGAGGAAGAATCCTTCTCCCTTTGAAGACGAAATGTGCAATTGATGTCATATGTACAGAACGACACATGACACTGATAAAGTATTAATGGTCAAATGGACAACGCTAGCGTGCTCATACACTAAAGATAGTAAATATGGTAGATTTTAAAACTGTTGGAGATTTTCAGCACACTATAGACTCAGGATTCTTCTCTTTATATCCGTGAACATGTAGACATGAACCAACTGTAAAATTTGACACTTTAAAAATATAGCAAATACCAACATTTAAGCCAATTAAACATCACACAGAAAGGGCAACATTTTAATTTACAGTACATTGCTGTCTCGATGCTTTGCAGACTGGTGGGACCAACCTTGGTGTTCCACTGAAATAATACTATCCAAGCCCTGGTATCTTTCATTCTTTCTCTGGCAGTGGCACATTCAACCATCCAGGCTGATATGTGTCTTTGTTTTCACAACACAGGAGCAGGTCTCTGAGGCCCCTTTCTCACACTTCCACTCTCCCACGCCCCTGTCAACTTTAATATTATATACAGCCTTATGTCTCTCAACTATTCACTATTCATGTTTCCTTTAGAAAATCCAGATAAATCATTTATTGCTTCATATTATTCTAACACAGAATACAGATCTATTTTCACGATGAGTTCACTTCTTGGCATTACTACGGACAACGGTAAATGTCATTGTGAAATCACATAAAATTACAGCAACACTTGCAATCTCTTCCCACAAAACTACATGAGCAGAGCAGGCCTGATTAAATAGCAGTCATTAGATGAAAATCAATGCCAAAACCATAAATAGGCATTCTTAATCACAACTGACCTCAGACCCGCTATTCTCATTAATCTGAGGTTAATCTAGCAAGGATATCACAAGAAATTACTTTGGCCTGAACACTGCTAACACTTAAATTGGCCTGAACTACTATAGCATCCAGGCTCACTGAGCAATGACAATGAAAAACAATGACTGAGTCTCACGTTGGTACATGAAAAGAGCAGAAAACTGGACTGACCGACCGACAAGGCAGCGTGGGGGGAGAGAGGGTAAGAGAAGAAAGAGTGAGGGGGGGCTGACAGCAGATGTAGGAGAGACCAGATGGAGAAAAACCAAGAAACAGGCAAAGGAAAAATGGATGCTGTTAACAGAGACATTAAAGCTGAATACACTCATCATTTTCCAAAGGGAAATACTCTCTAGTCTTATGACTATTATTATAATGAATATTAAGGTGAAGAAAGTTATATCAAAACTTGCTGCATTTTACATAAATGTCTGTGGATTTTAAAAAGGGCCGTAATGATTCATCTATTTCATCAATTATTAATCCTGTGATTAATAATACATAAACTCCTGGTCATTCTTCTGAACTCACATTTGATCTAAAATTGTAACCCTGTAATGCAAATAATCTATTGTAGAAAATACATACTTAGCATGACAAATGTGGGGATGTATTTTTCAAACTTCTAATGGTCATGAAATGTAACACAAAATTTTACCACATGGCATTGTTAATGCAAAAACATGTCATTTCACAAGCCTTGACAACATATTTAGAGCAAAATGTGGTTAATTTCACAAATGAAAACTACGTTGAAGAATGTTCACTAATGTCAAAAATGACATTATTATAAGGGCAGGTGACTAGAGAACCAAGTGGGATGCCTGGAACCCCACAGATATTTACCAAGACTAAGTAGCAAAGTACCCTCTGAAAGTCTTTGAAAGTCTGCTAGAGGAGGATGCGAGTGCGGCACTTTGACAATCCCTGAGGCCAACAAACCAATATAAAACACAGCTACAGTGATCCTGGAGATGATCACAAGCCATACAGGGTAGAACCCTTCATGGAAAAGAAGGCTGGAGGCAAAAAACGAGGCCGTATAAAGAGAAGTCAGCCAACTATCAGAGCAAACTGTCCATACCTCACGCAGTGGAGACTGCCAAACAAAAGCTCACAGGCCCGACTATCCACCTGAAGAGGATACCCAGAATGTAGCAGTAGCAGGGTAATACGAGGAAAACAGACCCATCACACCACACCATCACAGAACATCAACGCTCAGTGGTTGGAGGACTTGAGAGCAGACCACAGCAATATCCCAGAACAAGACCCAGTGAACATCACAATGACAAACATTCAAGAAAGAGTCTCAAGAATCAAGACCAAGCTGTAAAACATCCTGTAATTTTATGATGCAAGAAATGTGATAATTTGATGAATAACTGTATTATTAGTGTTCATTAGGAGTCGAACAATTTTTGTACATGATGGTTAGAAAACAAATCAAATGAATTAAACAGAAAATGAAGTTTTTGCCTTAAAAAGAAGAACCAAAAGAGAAAATAAAAGCGTAGCTTGGTGCAAAAGTCCTTGGCATTGATGAGTCCAAACAATAACCTAATTTGGAGCATTCATAGCAAGCACGCTTGTGATCCACAAGGTGACAAACTTTGGTATGGTCATGTGGACATGAGAGGGATGACATTTACAAATGGCCCAAAGTACACTCTTGCTGAAAGTATGAATTTGCCTGTATGGAGATTGGTTTATGTACTCAATAGTGCTATCGCCAGATGTTTTGACGTGGTTGAATGGTATCATTATCCAAATTGTTGTTTTAAATATTGATACTGGCTCAGAATTTCGGTATTGGTGCATTCTCAATTATTAGCTGTTTCCTGATTTTTATGATTTCCGAATATCAGTATCTGCAACTTTACATGCTAAATATGATTTTCTTATTACTATAAAAAAAATACTGTCCAGTATTGTCAAGTATACCACTGATGTAAAGTCTGATGAAGGTGAGCTAAATAGGTGGAAAAAAAACACCCTAAAAATCTCTATAATAAGCAGCTGCATTATTTTGATTTAAATACACAAAATGATTGGGTGATTACTTTTTGTACACTCCTGCTTGGTCACCACAAGTAGCCTAACAGTGCTGTTACTTAATGTTGAGGAATTTAAAATTAAAATCACACCATTCAATGGCAACTTAAAGGATTTTCATGAAAATATCAAAAAAAGCAATTAATCCTAAAAGAAAATAATGATAAAAAACTGTATTTGTAGCTAAGCCGGACATTCTTTTATTCTTATATATCCAAAAACTACCCAAAATGCTAACTAGCCACATCCTTGCATGTACATGTTCCTCAATCACAACAAATATAAGCACTGTCTATTTCTGACATACAGAAAAGTGCTAAATGTGTAAATAAATAAATCCTACACTAAAATCACATTCAAATAGCTTAAATGGGATACTTGAATGCACTATTTCCCATTTTAAGTATTTGCTAAAATTCACAGTTAACCCGTTTTGTTTTGCTTTGTTATATTTTTAAGAAAAGCAGGAAAAAAATTGTTATTGTTCCAACCAATTTACATTACATGTTAACATTTTTAGCAGGAACTGAAGAGCTTGGAGATAAACTCCAAGTATATATATATACATATATCAAATGGTTTTGGTCATTACAATAATTTTGGTGGAAAAAATAACCCTAAAGAAACAAGAGCTGCATCCTCTCAGTTTGTTTTGTAAAAAATATCTTTTGCATCAGACTCTGATATCAAACTAAAAAAGCAGAATCTATGGTTGTGTTTCCATTTTTCAGTGAGCACAGTGAACAATTTCTACCACCTAAAAATATCATGTGCATTCAGCACTCTCCCCTCTCTCTCAATGTTCACACTAAATTGAGTGGCTGAACACAAGAATTCACAGTCTAGGTAGAGTTATAGTCATAAATATTACATGGGATACTTTTATTGCATGGTGCTTGTCATGTTTGTTGTTTCAGAAGTGTACTGCATATAGTTACACAGTAAACTAGAGGGTGAAACAGTAAACATTCACACAAAGAAGCAAAACAACAGAAATAGTGCACACTACAAGAACTAAAGGAAGGAGAAAAATAAATTCTTGGATACAGGAGTATTCAAAAGGGGTGTTTCCTCCTATTTTGATCTCTCAAAAGCTTTTAAAAATGCTGAGACGTATTCTTGAGTCAATCAATATTGCAAGGGTGATGTGGGGATAAATAAATAAGTGAATAAAATACATTTCAAGTCTAAAATGCTCTTATTGCTGCAGAGTTTCCATGTATGCCCTCTGGCCAAGCAGCAGAGGAACATGTGTCCCATTACAGAGCGGGATTGCATGGAAGAGAGAAACCCATCACTCTGTTCGCAGGATAAATGTGAAAACATGGCATAAATGTGCAACACATTTGGACAATTAGATTGTGTTTTAATTACAATATACTGAATTTAACAATTTTTTTCAGCATCCCTCTGTGATCCAGCACTTTTCTCACCACACTTTTGCACTCGGATTCTTTTAGTCTCTAATTATCGATCGGGTTACAGGCAGCCTGAGCATGACTTCATCTGCATCTCCCCGTCTTGTGAAACCACTGCACCAGATTTATTGTTATGGTTTCAAAAGACTTGTGCTTTTGTGTGTGTGTGTGTGTGTGTGTGTGTGTGTGAGCATATGTCTGTAAGAGAGAGAGAATACCAGTGAAAAAAAAAAGGAGCGTCTGCATGTTGATTTATGATGCTGTATTGGTAATCAATATGGCTCTTTTAAGTCATTCGGATGCGCTGATTGATACTTGCAGTTGTAAGCATATGGGCTAGGAATATGAGCTGTAAGTCTGACCGTTCCCATATGGGTAACACTATCTGCGCTGAAACCAGTGCATCTATTGCTGTGCTAAAGTGGATTAGCTGAAAATAAAAAAGAGGATAAAAAAACAATCCAAAAACCATAGCTTTTCAATGAAAAAAATAAAAAAAGAAATTACACTTGCAGTGGAACATCTGAAAGATTAAATTTAGAAGGTGGTTGTCTCCTTGATGGGATGATTTAGTTTGTAAAGACTGCACAGATTAAGTTAGACGGTGTTTCTTGTCTCTCTTTCATGTGCAGGCTGATTTGACAGGAGGGTTAGATAAAGATAAGAACATACAGAGGCCCGTCTTTGGTCGTCTGTCAGCGGACAGAGACAAGACTCCCTCCGACAGACATATTTTACCTCCAACCAGGCACGGGAAGAAAGGCAGCTATTTTGATTGAGCTTTGATTAAATGTTGTTAACAATGCAGAGCACTGGTTTGGCGTTTTCCGAAGGGCCGTGGACAAAGACCCCAAAGAAGTGACACTTGCGCTTCAGAAAATATAAGATTGGTAAGGTACAGAAAAGGTGTTAGTGAATTAATTTTGTGAATTTTTGGTCTTGTTGGAGATCAAGGAAAGACATTAAAGAAAAGTTTGGGTAATGCCAATAATAGTCTTTTCCAAAATTTGCTGATGCTAATCATTTTCTAGCTGTTGAATTAAAGAAAATACACGCAATTGCCTGCAACCATAAAATGTGTTTAAATGCTTTCTCTCCGGGCTCCAAATGGTAAATTTGCTGTTATTTGGTCTTGTTTGACCGGTGAACAGAGAGGTAACACTGCACCAAGAGTTGTCGTCTAAGCCGTGTTCCTGGCCTGTGAGGCTGATCCAAACTATTAGAAAGGAATGTTTCATCCAGGGCGATGAAAGGCAACAACTATACTCATCTTATCAGCCCCTGGTGATCAGGATGGATACTCAAAACCCTGCAAGGGGGGGGGGGGGAATCAGTGCCCCATGGACAAGGAGCACACACAAACGCAGTCATACATATCCTACATACATAGCCGCATTCACGCACACAAAAAAACACAAGCACGCCCTGCATACGTTATATTGCTATAATCACAGTAATGACTGAACAACTACTTACGGAAGTTGATGACAGTTGAAATAGCTCAGCTGAGAAATAATCCACTCAACAACGGTTTTGTTATTTCAACATTAAGACCCCTCAAGGTTTTATCATGATTATTGAGTGACATTCCAATTTTTTGCTTTGTATAATTATATCTACAATTTTAGAACATTTGTAATGCCATTTAATAAAAAGTTAAACAGTTATTTTAAATCAATGTGCCAATCCCCTCAACCACCACACAAGCATATCCGTGATGCTGTTTCAGGGATTTCAAGATATTTCCAAACAAGTAAATGTAGTTTGTGAGTGTCTGATCAATATGTGTGGGGTATAGTTAACTGCAAAGTGCAAGATGTATTTCAAATGTTACAACTTGGATGTGACTTGTATCAAAATGCCTCAAATTGCCAAATAATTAGAATGGGTCTAAGCAAAGCCAGTGCAGATAAATTGTACATTCAGACGTCACTAAAGTTGTGATACCATAATTTTAAACTTAAAAAGAGATTGTAAAAATCAATAAGTATACATCTTTTGATATTACAGCAAAAGAAAATGAGAGGTCTTAATGACATTTTTGTTCTGAATTTTTACACAAATCAAATTCACTTCACACATATACCAACACATATCTAACAGTGTCATATATGTGAGGTCTGTCTTTATAGATATGGGTACTTTTAATACTATGAAATACTATAACTATTTTTAAAACACAGTATCGAAAGAGTAGTTAAACTACAATACTTTTGTTGATTTCATTTGTTGCTTTATTAAAGACACATGTAAGAAAAAGTACTGCGGTCCAAGTCAACAATCCTGTGACAAATAATATCATAACAGAGTTCAGTTTTGTTGAACATGTTTTATTTGAAGGCTAAAGTATGCTATGTGGTGTTTAATTCTATCATTTCAGTGTGACTGATATTAAGCCAAATCCAAGTATATCAAAAAAGAATTGACTGCAGGCTGTTGCATTGAATTACATTAGTTCTATGCGCACCTCATAAACTCACAATGCAAGAGTTTGTCTCTGTTAGGCCGTAAGATAAGAAAAAAAAAAGAAAAGAAGCATTGAATGCTGGCTGTTGTTGGTGTTGCGTTAGTTGCACTTAATT
>KV751323.1:6384745-6400406 GCA_001698575.1 Mola mola | reverse complement strand
TATAAATAGAAAAACAGAAATGTGAATAATGCATCATCTTACATCTTTCACGGCCACTCTACCGGGTGTCTCATTGATTATTTTGGACTGAAAGTGTAACAAAAAGCCGTCTGAACACAAACAGGCATGCTTGTACACACGGATCAGATCTCACAGGCCTGTATTTCATGTCCAGTGTTGCACTGATTGCAATAGATTTCAGATGAGGATCAACACTTTGAAACTGACTCTATGACCTGAGGGCTGAGAAGAAAGGAGGACGGAGAGAGAGGGAGAGAGGGACAAGTCCAGAGTCCAGAGAGAGACAAGATGGAAAAGGGAAAAAAAGGTAAAACAGTGAAAGTATTCAGGAGATTTAAATCTGGGTGTTGGTGTGCATGTTAGGTCTACGTTGTAATGGGAGTCATAGTGAATAGCCCCAGCATGTTCACGGCTGCTTGTGTTTTCCTGCGTGTGCAAGAAAGATGTATTCATAACATGCAGTTCATAATCCAATCTGTGACTGATTTAGCAGTCTGCTGCCCAGGAGCCAGGCAGGCGCTATGGGATACTCCATCCAACACTCTGCTTTCCCACAACGGGACAGCGGGACACTGCGATACCCCCGTGGGGCCGGAGCCTGATCGGAGCAGGCAGATCACGTTAGTCTAAACTGACGTGTCTGCTTAAAACACACACGCACACACACTCCAAGTAGCGTGCATGACAGAACCTTGGTGATACTGCATCAATAAGGATATGTTCGTTGGCCTGTGGTGTAGAGTATCATCCCTAAAGGGGCTCAGGAGGTGTGTGTGTGTGTGTGTACGTATTTCTAAGTTTCTGTCACTATGCAAGATTGAGTGTTGCATGTTTTGGCATATCGGCCACATGTAACAGACAGGAAAAAGAAAAAAAAAGCTTCCAACAGGTTTATTTTACTAGAATACATAGTAATGATACATTTGAGGAGCCTGGAAGACATTTACAATCACACAACGTATACTGAGGAAATACGCACTGGCATTAATCCTCCGGCAGTAAACTGAAATTGCCATCCCCTCGATGTCTGGATAATAATCATCACCATGATTTTCCCCACCGTCTTTCAAAGGTTCTTCGCCCTCTGGCTCACTTTTGTTTCTAAAATACCAAACCTCCTTACGTTGGTTTCATATAGGGATCACGATCCGAAAACACATTGCACTGAAGAATATTTTAATAATTGCTACTCCTAAGCCCTGTTTGGCCTCTCTGTTCTCAAACACTAGAAAAATTCAACTGAGAACCATAGCCTTTCTCTACTGCGTCCTCTTTGAAGGCCTTAGTAGTTAACAACCAAAAACCAACAGAAAAACATCCTAGGTCCAGGGGTCAGGGTAACTAGGGGGTATAGTTGTTCCCTGGATCTATCGCCTCTCACCCTTCATAATGAATATGAGAGGCCTAATAGACCTACAGTCTGACCTCCAATATGTGCTCCACGCTTGGAAACATGAAATGCTGTCTTCAAAGTGCTGCCACTTCCTGAATGTTGCCCTTTCATTTAACATGCAAAGTGTGTGTGTGTGTGTGTGAGTGTGAGTGTGTCTGTGAACATGAACACACTTAAAACCAATGCAGCAGAGGTTACTGCCCCCTCGAGCGGTGAGGAGAACCAGAGGATTCCAGACTCGCACACATTTCAACAGTCACCATTATTCATAATTGCAGCGAAAAGCTGTGTGTGTGTGTGTGTGTGTGTGTGTGTGTGTGTGAGAGAGAAAGTTGAGAGACCCACAAACTGACAAACTCAATAAAATGTTAAAAGAGTTTGGCAAACTAGTAGGAAAAATGGAGAAAGAAAGAGGGTGAAATGATTTTTTGGGCAACAATTGGCAAAGATAAAGGCAAAGTTGTTACACTGATTTCCAGTCAAAGAGCTCAGTGTATTTATGGCAAGAGCCCTGTTT
Organism: Mola mola; assembly: GCA_001698575.1. Lineage (NCBI taxonomy): Eukaryota > Metazoa > Chordata > Actinopteri > Tetraodontiformes > Molidae > Mola > Mola mola. Next base: position 6,398,475 of record KV751323.1, on the reverse strand, counting down.
CTGAAGAAACCAAAACAAAGACATTGCATGGGAATCTGTCAGCAATCTTTGAAAAAGTCCTAATTAAGCCACGGTCAATCGGATTTATAAAGAAATAACTCATAAACATGCTTGGATGTAGCTTGCATGCTTGTCAATGTAGCTGATGTGTCTTGTAAAGTATTGTTTTATGTGTACTTCAACAGGCCTCCTTGCACAGGACACAATCAACTGCAATTAATATGATCAATGGAATGTTAAACGGCGTACAGGATATGCTGCGGCAAGACTAAGTGCCCTCGAGCCCCATCGAGGATATTCAACCTGATGGAGAAAAACCATGTCCCCATCTCCTCAGGGGGTTAAATCTCTCCCACGTTAGATAAATTAGTCTGGGTTAGTACCTGGACTTCCTATAGTCAACTTGCAACCTTTTGATCTCTAACTACAACAAAATGGATTCAAGCTGATGAATTTGTAGCCCTGGTTATGATTGATTATGCGGGTGCTCAGGACGGAAGGGCCTGCCAAAGTTTATTTTGAGTTAATTTTGTGGCGCTATATATAGAGATGGTTTCTTTCAATATTAGGATTTTAATTAAAATGAGTACAGCATTAGGAAATGCTCAGAAAAAGGAAACCTAACAGCATAAAAGTGCACAAACACACACAGTATACAAGGTATTGGGGACATCAATAACACTGAGCTAGAGTTGTCGGAGGGGGGGAGGGGGGCGGCATTGTGTGCGTCAACATGTGCATGTGTGTAAGTGTGAGACAACGAAGGCCTGACAGAGGGCTGATCTGAAGTTAAATGATGACTCTAATGAATGAGGCAGTAATGATCTTCGTCTGCAGCGGCTGGTTCTCATATAGAGAGACAGAGTCTATCGCACATACACACATGTGCACACACAAACACGGGATAAAGTAGAAACACATGGTGAGCACACACACGTGTTACTGTGTGCACCGCTGGGGTGTGTAGGAAACACAGCTTAGAGCATAAAATTACCTCACACCCGCAACTCACTCCTCTATTGCTTTCTCTTTTCAGGCCTTTACACTCTAAGCAGAAGAAAGTTGCCTCTGTTTGTTTCAATGACAGTTTGACAGATTTGGTAAGCTGCAGCAACACATTTTGTCTATTAACATTTAAACATGGCAGAGGACAGAGTTGAAACACATTATGAAATAATGCAGTCAAATTTGGCTTGAAATTATAAGGTGAGCACCACTAAATGACACATCGTCAACAGGAACACATTACATGAATAGGATTTAATGAAGCGTTGTTCTTGATTGCATTATTGTGTACAGGTATATGCTGTATAAACTCTCTGTGCAAACATCACTATTTGTTATTTTCAATCCAACAACCCCACTCAACAGGCTATAATGAGCTGCTATAGCATGTTATGGTTGTATGTGTGTGTATCTTGAATGGACTAGAATACTGTGATTCTTCAGTGTAATTTAAGAACGTGAACATTTAACAAATTCTTGACTAATTACACTTAAACTAAAATGTTTCAAGCACTGTACAGTTTTAGTTTAGAAAATTATGGGCCGCAGCTCAAAAAATAATAATAAAAAAAAGCACAACACAGAAAATTAGTCTCTGTAACTGTATAAGCCATAAAATAATAAGCCATGGTCTCTGATTTTGTTTAGCTCTGTGCCATTTAAATGTAAATTTATGTAAATTCAAAATAAAAAATATAGACTGTAGTCATCTGTAGAATGGTAGTATTAGTTGGTTGTATATAATTTACAGTGCTTGTTTCCCTCCATTAATCTGTCACTTTTGGTGGTAGAAGTACCAAATTTAAAACACTTTGAGATCTTGACCACATTAATTCCCATACCAAAGTTGGTAATGATGCGTAAAATAGTTTCTGAGATATTTTCTGTGTGTGCGCACACACACACACACACACACACACACACACAGATGGAGAGGCAGACAGCGGCAAAAACAATTATGGCCAGGCCAGTGCACAAAGAGTAAAAGCCTACTATGGTCATTTTTTGAGGCAAAATAGTATGATGAGTGTTATATAACCATCTAGAAGTCTTTAAGTTTCCAGGGAAGGACACTGTTTCAGTGCATTGCTGTCATTCAAGACTGTAAATTCATTGTTAATCTGGAAAACATTCTGAATCTGTTGCATATCTTTGTTACAAATGCTTGATAACCTCATTTGAGGGATTACTGCAGAAAAAAATTGTATAATGTCTAATACGTTGACATTGGAACTTTTTTACTCCCTAATATCCAGCCTAATTTTATAGAGGTGATGCTCTCATAGAAGGCCACAGAAAGTATTGTAATGCAACATCATAGATGAGCTCACATTAATTTTGGGAAATATGTATATGGGTGGCTTTTTGTATTACGGGTCTTAAATGTGCAGACGTGCTGAGAAATTAGCATCAACTCAAAAAAAAAAAAAAGAAAAAAAACAAAAAAAAACTGTCTTGGACAACTTCTAAAAATGTGGCCCAAATTCAGTTTCACAATCTGTATTAAGATAGTTAAAGCTAAATACTGTCTATTGGCTCACGGCCGAATAAAAAATTGATCCCTGATTTTAAAAGACATGTGATGCATTACTTCATGATGAGTGTCCTAAAACTTCCTACAGCGAGCCAGATGAGGCTTTATTAAAGCTGCATATATTACTAGATGTTACGAGAGCACTGTGTCAGCAACATAAATACTGCATTCAAGTCAATGTTACACATGGGAGACTGGCTGCACTCATACACTAATGAAACATCAGAATTATTTCTTTTTACAGGAGAATTTGAAAAGTTGCTCAGATAGATTTTCCCAACTATATCCTGCTCAGGCCTGCATGACAGGTCCAGCTGCCAGCATCTAAAAAAGAAACCCAAATTTGTTTCTATAAAGATGTTATGAATTGAAAGCTGTCATATACAGTATATACAGTAGATATATATATACACGATGAAGAACTATATGAGAATTGTATTTATTCAAATACCGCATGTGTGAAAATTAGTTACAGTAAAATAACATCCCAAACCAAACCTTGCCAAGGACATAAATGATGCAAATTATCATGGACTAGATAGTCAAAACACTCTTTAGAACTGGCAATGTGACTGAACAGCACCAAAGCATAAGCTAATTATACCCAGAATACATAATGATGTTTCTACAATACACACAATACACTAATGTGTAAGTAACCCTGTGTCCCATAAATTTATATCAAATAAGAAATAACATTGTGATAAACAAAAAAGAAAAACAACACATAATGGGCAACTGAATTATGGTCAGATGCAACATTTTATTAGAAAGGCTACAATATCTCTTGGCGACATGCAAAGGCTCAGGCAAGACTTGACGCTGCTGTACATTAAATGCTTGTCCGTCTGCCTGATGACAGAAAGGGTTGATATCTGACAACCTGTGGAAGAGGACAGTCTAGGCTATTAGGCGGTTGATCATCAGCTCTTGTTTAATGTAGACACAGTATTAAAGTGTTAAATAAATACAAGTGCTAAAAATCAGCTTCCCTTCTTTCCTTTCAAGCCCATTCAAAAAGGTCTAGTCATTCTGCCTTTTTCGTTGTATTCAAAAAATAATATTTTCCGAATATTTCTTCCATTTGTCTGTGACACTGACATATTTCAGGATAGTACCATTCTTAGAAAAAATACACAAGTAAAATAAATCTACAATGGTTGCAATAACGAGTAAAAATGTTGGGTCATGAGATAAAGGTCATGCAATGACTTCCAGCCCAAACAATACATTTTACTTTTTGTTTAGTTTTTCAGTTTATCTGGTAAAGCTATGAATGGTAAACTTACATATTTTTTTTTAAATTTTACAATAACTATCATATATTGTACACTGTATACAGTACAAAAAAATGTAAACTATACCTGCATATCATGCTTAATGTTTTGACGATGTGAGGGCTCATCAAACGCAAAGCCAAAACATCTTTATCACCCCTGGACATGTGTTGCTGCTGTACAGTATGTTTGGATGTAATTAATTATTTGATTGATAGCAGAGCCCTGCTTTTGATGGAGCTGGAAAGGGTGTATGGACGGGAACTCTAAAACATGCCTCCATCACCCAATCACCCCTGTGAAGACTCAAATGAGCCACAAATGAGGTTATCCATGCAACAAGGTTGCACTCCTAGTCAAGATCTGTTTCATTTTTGTGCAGTAGGAAGAAGTAGAGATGCACCATCCATCATTATATGTCTATTGCTTTATGTCCCTGCAATAAATCTCATCATCCACCTAAACATGTGTGTTATTATACAGTACATATGTGGCCTGCGGTCTGTTTGTTAGATTAAAAGAAACATCCTTTCTATCTCATGTAATATACTAAACTGTCTTCCAATTGGGTTTCCAAAATGTTGGGACACTGTTTAAAATGCAAAAAAAGAGTGATGAATTGCAAAAAACTGAAACCCAATCTTTAAATGAAAAATATAAATGGACTTGCATTTAAATTTCACCTTTCATCTCTACTTGATTCCTAAAAGGGCTTTACAACATGGGTGGACGTGTGTCTCAGTAGGGAATTGAGAAACCATTTACACACAGATGGCACAACATTGGGAGCAATTTGGAGTTCAGTATCTTGCCCAAGGATGCTTCAACACTCTGACTGCAGGGGTCAGGAATGGAACCGCTGATCCTCCGATCAAACGACAACAGAATCTACCTAATTAGCTGTTTTTGAACAGCGACAAACTGTTTTAAAATGGTTTTAGACACGTTCCCTATAGCCCAAGCAGTGATGCCCACAACACAGTCGTGTCTGTTTTCCGTGTCTGTTGACAGTGCCATCTAAGGAGGAAAAAATGTAAACATTTCGGTTTCAACATTCGATGTGTATGATGTGTCTTGGTGCTATTTTCGGTTAATATAGGCTTTCAGTGTTTCCTACTGTCTTCGATTTACTACAGAAAACTCTAGTAATTAAAATAGTCATGTTTTAAAAACAATTGAGTAGTTTGCAAATTGAGAAATAGAAAAAGCAAAAATAATCTTCTGAGGGCACCAATATTACTTAAGATATTCTGAACACAGAATCTGGTCTGAAACTGGAAATTAGAGTGCTCACAATCACATGCTATTTGTTTTCATCTGACCAGGGGATTAATGTCATTTATGAATTACAACATAGACATACTCTTCAAATGATGTCATATACACCAGTGTTGTGCCAGCTCTACTCAGACTATTCCCACCGGAAGGTTTGTTTTATTGCACCGCCTGAAATCAAATTGCTTTCGGATTGAGCAGAGGACCATCCTGACCAGAGTCATTAAGCAAAAGGTATTGTATTTTTAAGTATGCTACATTGTATGCCCAAACTGCCTCAATCCATGTATTTAAACACAATAATTCACTGTTTTTCTATTGGACTTCACTCTGAGCTCTGCTGATTGTATGGTGTGAGGCCCCAAGGGAAGTAAACACTCTCACATACCTTTAGCCCCAGGTATTTTAGAATAAGTTGATTGAAAGACACTGAACAATCATCTATCTTTTAAAAATTAATGGAATACATGTAATGGTATTCTGCATTCATAATATAAATAGGTGATGCTGTGGCAGGATGAGGAAAAACACAACAGAGACTCAAGTAATAAAATGCACAAATGGTCAGTGTAATGGTGTGTGTGAGTACTGGACTAGTTGTTGTAGAATTAGAGGTGGACTTGGGGTGACAGGGTATCAAAGGTGAGTTGTCTCCACAAATGCTGTTTGCCATTTCACTTTAAAGGCCTTTTGACTTCAAATTGTGAGGACAAAAGTTAATGGCTCATTTTGTTTGCATATCGGAGGGCATGTGAGCCCTTGTATTGCCTCCATTCACTACTTTAATAGACAAAAATACCACCAAAGTGGATGAAAGAGCAGGCAAAACTTCCTGGGCTAACACTGTTTCCAAATTTCAACCTACTCATGAAATTTTTAATTATTTGCACACCAATATAATGATAAAACATTTTACAATTTCAGAAGTCCGAGTAAAAGGGAGTACAAAATGAGCATAAAAAGCTGCCCAGTAGTTTTTTGGGTTTTTTTTATTGTCAATATAATAATTGTAGGAAAAAGCTGAGGTTACTGTTGGAAGTGTACTAACATTAATGAACACTTAAACATACTGTACATGAGCATGATAAGAAACACACGAATTGACGGAAATCATCATTGGGAAAGAATTTGACATGTACTTTGAATTTTTATCTGCTAAGACTGAGGTGGAGGAGTTTATGACTCCTGCCCTACTGCTACCCGCCACCAGGGGATGGTCAAGTTGTCCTGCCTACACTTTAAGGCTTTCGTGTTGCCTTTATATACATTCAATGTGTCTTACACCGTCTACATCTAACTTGAATTTAATAAGAAATTCTCTAAAAGCAGCAGCGAAGAGTGGAAAAGAGTGTAACTCTGAATGTGAACTGTGCGCAACATTTAGAGAGTGCCGTGTGACTTGCTCTCTGAATAAACTCACTAAATAAAAAATAAATACAACCTGATATAGTTTCAATGACTACACCTTTTCATCCTCCTATCTTCAATTCCCCCTCCCCTCCCCCACTGATGTTACCATGGTGATGACCAAATGCATATCATATGCATGCATGAGTTTGTGTGGCTTTTGCGCTCAGGGCTGGGCAGCAGGCGGAGGGGGAGAGCGGGGTGCGACACAGAAATGTGTTCTACTTAAAATGCTAATTTTACATATTTAATGCCACAGAGCAGTTTCTATTGGGAGATGAGCGTAGGCGCAGTGAGGCGAAAGGAGAAGGGGGAGAGCACTTACAGCGTACACTCGTCTGTCCAACAGGAGGGAAGGGGGTGTGGGGGCAGGGGTAAGATGAAAGCACAAATTCCCTTCTCCCCACTTAACTCATTTATTCATCTGTTTGTACCCACTCTCCAGTCTCTCCTGCCCTGCTCTTTCTCTCTGTCTCTCGCTGTCCCAAGCCTCCTTATATAATTGTTCTGAGTGTGTTGAGACAGAGATTCGCTGACAGTGGTCCAAACGGTTCCACTTCAGGCAGACGATATCAAACAGAGATGCCGCAACCTGTTGCCAAAAACACTGGCACAAGTCTGTAATTTTTTAAAATGCCGCAAGACATCATGTTGTTTAGAACAGAGGGTCAATTTGGCATTAAAAATACCAAATCGCGCAAATATATAAAGATATATTTTCGAGAGGAAATCATCAAACAAATGACCAAACAAATTTAGGCAGAAAAGACGGAAAATACGTTTCTGTTATCTGCATGGCGGAACATACCATCAAATCCACATCGTTTTTGACTATTAGTTCAATGTCCCTGCGTTCTCTTGAGGTCTCTCTCTGTTTTGCTCTCTGACCTGAGCTAGCATGTAGCCATCACTGGCTTCATGGTTGATTACAGCTGTTCCTGGATTACTACCGTGTTGTTTTTGGGGCTAAAGGTAAAACCAGATTAGCTCGACTTTGGATCTGTGAACTCAGCTGGAAGGCCAGAGGGCTGGTTCTCATGGAGAGAGGATGGACACACACATCTACCAGTTTGGAGTGTACACGCGCTCTACACAGAAAGACATACATAATCAAGATATCAAGTTAGAGAAAGAGAATATCTTTAGCTGGCAACAGACAGGATTTATTTTCTTTTTATGTATCAATTTGATGTAAATGTTGATTAAACAATGTTTTAGCTATAGAGTAATGACAGGAACCAAATGGTCCCTTATAATTTTCTCTTCCGTCCATCACTGAGGACAAAATCTCTGGCAATAAATGTAGACTGACTTCATCTGAATCAAGGTTGATGATCCAATACTGTCATGTCTCCATGATAGACTAACTAAATTAATTAAGCTTTTTCCTGTGTTCTTCACAAAGATTGGAAGTAATGAATTACATGTAGTCACAATACTGTAATTAATTAAGTGTTTTTTAGGGAGGACTATTTGTACATTCTCAACTATATATATTTTTTTTTAATCGGTAATTGTACTTTTACTAAAGTATGTCTTTTAACTAGCATCGTACTTCACTGCATTTTAAGGTGAATCCATTTCTGAGTGAAAATAATAAGCCCAAAAATTATGGATGACATCATTGTAGGCTGAGTTTAGCATTATCGTACCTCCTGGAAAATGTGTGAACCCCAGTCACTAATTTATATCATCACCAGGCGAGCATGTCAAGTGTCACATTGCAAACACATCCGAATGTTACATAATTAACATGTGATGCCAATTTGGCAAGATGATAATAGTTAAAATGCTCACAGTGGATCCTCAGTGGTACGTGTGAGGACTCTCTACTCTTACAATTTCTGTCAAAGCTGTGACAGAAGAGCCTGTTTGAGCTCAGAATGTTTGGAAAGTCTGAGGTTGCAGGGTGGGTCAGCAACGCTAAATGAACTGCTCATAGTGGAACATAAAATGGTCGCAGTTGAACCACAAGCAGATTGAGAGTGGACACAACTGCAGTTGTTTAATTTCTGTATATGGCTTTTTGCCTTACCGCAGTCCCCAGAGATGGTTTTATTTATTCATGGTCATGTGAACTGTAGTATTTGATAAGCTCCTATCATTAAAAGACAATGAAACTAAAAAACTGAAGCATGGATTTTCACTATATTCTTATGTAATGCTCTTTATTCAATAACAACCCTGTTAGTATGACTTAGTTTCCTCATCCTGAATCCCTCTATGACAGTTGATGTCAGCTGCTGTTTAAATATTTCTTGAATCCTCGGCAAATGTATCACATTTAAATTTTATGGACATCTGCAGGTTGTTTAGAGATCAAACTAAAAATGGCTGGGATATCAACCCCTCCACCCACTTTGCTAAACTTCCACTCCCATGGCGTATGTCAGCTCAGCAATGATCGGCTATCTTTCGCTCTACCCACGTCTTATCTTTATGACTCCTGGCATCACCATCTCTCTATACCATCTTAGAGGGCATTAGCAAAGCTCATAGTATGTTTCATAAAAAGGTATGAACTCCAGAATCCTGAGGCCTTCTGCATCATGCTGACAGGCTGCCTCGGCTGTGGAGCTCAGTGGAGCCAGTGAGTCCTGGGTCTTTCTGGTTGATGATGCCCATGGCTGGCTGGAGCTATTGACAGTGCCTAAAACTGACAGCAAAGCAATCTCCCTCCTGAGTCTCTGGGCTTACCGTCTGGCCGTGTGTGTGTGTGTGTGTGTGTGTGTGTGTGTGTGTGTGTGTGTGTGTGTGTGTGTGTGTGTGTATGTATTTGTGTGTGCATTTAACTCAAGTCAACTGACTTCCATTTTTTGGTGTTTTTTTTGCGTGTGAAGATGGAGTTATTTTAACCCCAAAGCCCCCCCCATGGATCTGCTCTCTTGTAAAGGGGTGGTCTGCTTGGGCTGCCTGGATTATCATTCTGAAAACCCATAATGATGGGTCAGAGGAAAAGCTAGGCAACCAAAGTCCCCGGTGATTTATTTTTCTTTGGCTGATGTATTTCAAAAATACATTTAATTGGTAAGAATTACTTTTTTCCTCTCACCCTTATGGACTGGCGTAACCCTGCTCCCATTAACATTCTATTTAGTTTTATAATAGAACGGTCATAATGTCTGTGTACAACATGCCCTTTAGGTCATAGTATACTTGAGTGAGCATGCCATCTTGCCAGTCACAGATGTCCTTAACCACTACTTTAGTCTGCGGACATCCAAATAACGTAAGATAAAACTGACAAGTTAACCTTTTCAATTATCTCATCGCCATGAAGAAAAACAACACAGATTGTTAATGAAATGTGGCAGAGAGATAAATGAAATATCATTGTGCTCATATCCTGGGGCCTCACCCTGAGTGTCTATTTAATGAAACATAAAACTGCCCAAAGAGAACAGGTGCAACTCTGTTCCTATCCACAATAATTTGCCTGTGTCGGTTGTGTCCCTTTATGTTGGAGGCCTCACTAAAACAATCAGCCATAAAGATCGTACACCGCAAAAATCTCGGTCAGTGGCCTGCTAGACACACAGTTTCCCCAATCCTCCCACAGGCACCAGTCCAGCCCATGAGGTCATCGCCTGCAGAGACCCAGGATTATAACTCCAAAGGAACCCTTGGAAGCATGTGCTTATACGTTCTGACAGCCCTGCAGCCTGTTTAAGCCCACTGTTTGATAATGCTAATGCTAAGCTAATATTAGCTTTGTTGTCAGCCGAACGGTGTCTTTTTCAATAGCCCTGCCAGGCTAAGCTACGGTAGCCTCAGCTAAAGCTATGCTAATTTCCCCCAGAGCACCTCTGTATTTCCTATCCAAATGACTTAACTCAATGTGAGAGATATATCATCATGTAATAAGCTCAATGCACTGAGCAAACAGAGGATCACTTTGGCCTAATACAAGATTAAGGAAGGTCATATGCAGAGGATTTGGGTTTAACTAGTTTAGAGGCTGCAGGGAACAAGATTGAAAGGGGTCCAAGCTTAATGTTGCCGCTTGCCCTCAGGATAAAACTTGTACATACAGTAGCAAATAAACAAAGAGCCAAAATGTTCAATTGAAGTTCAGTATAATCCTGTCACCACTCTCCAACTGTAATTCCATTTTAGATTTGTGAGCAAGATGTTTCAAACTTTTCAAACTGGGGCATTTTTGTATTTTTTTGTAATGAACTGCACTTTAATGTAACTGCTTATTAAACAGCCATGTTGATCATACCAAAAACACCAAGGATAAGTTATTTCTAGGGCTACACAATAGTCCAAAAAGCAAATTGCTCTTATTTTGACAGATGTTGCCATTTCAATATGATTCACAATTCACAGAAATTTTAAATTTGGCATCTCAAATTTCATTTTATCTAAAAAACAAATATGAAAATAAAGACATTTTTTAGCCCAGAATGTCTGTTCTTCATCATTACAGTATTTTGTCATAATTTATAAAATCATTTTAGCTTTGTGTATTTGGATGTTGCACTACCATATTGTGATTTTAATTATTTTTTATCAAGCAACCCTATGTAGGTAATTGTAACACCTGGGTCTGATTTCTCAGGACTTCCCTAGTTTCATAGTAGTCCCAAAGAAAGTAAACATATGTTATATTTCAGAGTTATGATTGATACTGGAGCAGGACCAAGGATTAAATTGGGCCAGACACACCACCAGATCTGGCAGCCTAAAACACAACTAGATTCTTCAACGTTAGAAAAGGAATTGCATAGACTGCAGCATGTACTTAGACCAGCTGGACTATTTTACAACATTAAAAGCTATAGGCTCAGGATGACAGCCAAGAGAATTACATTTGTATTAGTTTTAAATATTTTGTTGTGGTAAAATAACTTGGCAGCAGTTTTCCTTTTCTTCCCGGTGAGCATGCTGAACATGCTTTTTTAAAAATTCTGTTATATGCTGACACTTTGCAAATTTGAGTTCTAAATATTTTCAAGGGATAATTGTTTCTTCCTCAGTAGCCGGCATACTTCTCTTCTACTAAAACTAGCATACCAGTTGAGTTTCCTACTCTAAGACTGTTACTGGCAGTGTAGTGATAAATGTGGCCAAATGTGAGGACTCAGACACTGACAGAAATTGAGCTCTCCCAAGAGGATCACTTTTCCCTATTAAGCACAAGTGTTTGTTAAAATGATATTTTTTATGTTTGCAAAATTTCTGAATTAAAACATTTGGGCGTCATTGCTTCGGACTTCTCATATCTTTTTTTTTTTTCAGTGCATGGTGCCCATCAGCACTCTGAGTACTTGGTGGCTTTAACATCAATTAAAATCCCAGCGCCACTTGCTGAGCTGCACTGTGCATTGTCACATCGTGTTTCGTGATCTCCCAGTGTGATGAGCTGTAACGAAATGCTCCATAGAGTTTCCCTCATCTCTCTTCAACACATGCATTGGCAAACACACAAACACACACAAACGCTTTCTCTTGCTGCATGTTAACATGCAAAAAATGTGTCTCTAACATAGAGACATTAGAATAACTGGTCTTGTGTAAACACAGAGTTAAAAAGATTCATGCATGCCTGCACAAGCAAACACAATTACCAGATAATAAGCTTTGGCTAGGAAATCAAATAGAAAATGTCATTAAATACGAGAGAGAAGAGAGAGAGAGAGAGAGAGAGACTTGTGTGGGAGAAGTCAACCATCATCATCTCCATCCGTCCGAGTTCTCAGCTTCATTCTCCCTGCCCTAACACATTGCCCAGTAAACAGACTGAGGCCAACAGCTCAACTCAATGCCACCACGTGTTATCCCAGAGTGTCTGCTTACGCCTTCCTGGGTCTAATCAGCTCTGACAAATCAAATATCTCTGGAGAGCTTTATGCCACTTGGTTTAACTTGTCGGATGACTTTTAACTGCACAGCAGATTGCATGGCTTTGAGGTCAGTTACGTTTCCAGCAGTCACGTGATATCAGGGTGAATCATAAACTCCTGCTGTTTTTCTCCTGATAGTTACAGTACATTATAAGGATTGATTTTACAAATAGGAATCCGTCCATCTAAACATACACTCTGCTGCTTAGCTGCTTAATACTCAATGCAGAAAAAGGGTTAAAGATGATGATTTAAACCAAGCTCCATATCTTTGTTTGTTTGTTTGTTTATCATTTGTTTTTTTTATGGTTTTGATGATGCTTCATACTGATTGGATAAGACTGAACAAAATGTTAAATCATCTAGCCAAAATGTACGAAGCAGCTCAGCATCATGTCTTCGAGTGTTCAGTGATGCTTACTGCTCACTCTCACATACTCTTGCATGACAGCTAAAGTAGCTCCGTCTAATGGAACTGATGTTCCCTGCCATTTGCCTTCAGGGCTTTTCCTCATTCTCTGAGTGTTCCTCCGCTTTCTACTCTCCTTTAGGAACCGTCCAACAAAGCTTAGCTTTAGAGACGGCCACTGATCTTAGTGTCCTTTTATTGAGTTATCTTGGCCCTGCCAAACTCTTCCACCACTTTACACATCATATTATAAAATACAGGTTGATTGTAGAAAAGATTGTTGAAAAGTGAAGTTGGCTTTACCTCTTAACAAATTTATTTTGTAAAATGTTGGAATGTGCAACTCCGGATTGGGGTATTTACTGTATTTTTAATAGCACCGCTTCAACTTTGGATGTCCTGAATATCTGTTTTCAGTGTGGTGGGTGGAAGCTTCAATGAACAAATAAAATGTAACATGAAATATAATAAAAAAAATATAAACAGATCAGATTAGTTGCTATTTTGTCAGCAAAGTGGGTCCAACTGCATGCTTTTATCATGTGTCATAGGTGGTAATGTTACTATTTATTTGTGGGCAAAAGTAGCTTTGCCGTTGCCACCGGACACCAGGAATTAGTTAAACTTTTACTAATAGTACCTTCATCTACCATAGAGAGGCTGTAGCGCCACCATGGTAAATCAATGTCATATTGTGAATGTGGCACAGTGCTTTTCTCTTATTATCACTCAATTTAAAATGTGCCATCAATTGGCTGACCAACAATCTAATGAAATTGATTGAAAGTTAAAGTATGTGTTATGCTCTTATTCTGAAACTCCAACCACACACCTGTTTCACAGTTTCCGCCCAGGTGCATTTTGTCCGCTTCCAAACAATGTTAGCTGTTAGCAGACAACTGCAAGTTTACTGTAACTTTTGTTGATATTTTATATTTTGCTCTGTAGAAAAAAAAACATTCTTTTACATTAAA